>CM028139.1:324576-425468 GCA_016403345.1 Corylus heterophylla
TCCTTCACCCTCGATCATTGTATACAAGCTGAGCAAGGGTGGTCTTACCAATCCCCCCCATGCCGATTATGGCAATGACACACATCACATTGTTGCTTGCATTTTCTAAGAGCAACCAGTTAATTATTGCTTGCTTTTCATCATTCCTACCACAAATTTCCGATTCTTCAACCAAAGAAGTTGTGGGCAATTTTTCAGATGATTTCTCTCCAACACCTTCTCTCAAACCTAGAAGATCCTTTTGTTTTGACAGAAATTCTAGTCTATAAAGTACCTCTTCTATCTTTGTTTCTATCTTCTTGACAGAAAGAGAAGTAGAGATGGGGCTTCGTACCTTAATTGCAGTGGTTTGAAAATCAGCATCTAACTTGCGTCGCAAGTTTTTAGAAGCAATACCATCCAAGATGTCCTCTGCATCATAGACAGCATCTCTCAAGTCAGCAAGCCAATCTTTCACAGCATCCCTTGTAAATTGCTTTTCCTCCGCATCTTCAAGCACAACATTCATGGACCGCAATTCAGCCCCTAACTTCCACAAGAGTCGATCGTTGAGTTTTCCTCCCATAAAAATGCCAAAGAACTGGCGAGATGCTAATTTATCAATTAAAGCTTCAACCAAGGCAGAGATAAGTGCTCCTCCCACCTCAGCCATGTTGTCTTCTCTGCAAATCAAAGGAAATGAAGGAAGGTGATTGCAAACAGCAGACGAAATCAGATTGCAAGTTATCTTCTGCTTTTACACGTACAAAAGAAGTAGCTAATATTGATGATGATATAGGAAACAGTCTACTGGACCTACACGGCTAATGGACGCGTAAAATAAATAAATTAATTGTGGATTGAAAGTGGCCAATTGTACGTGGTGGACTCCACACGCAACATGATCATGTCATTCAATCAAACTGAATAAAAGAAAAAGTAACCAACACATGTCTCACATTGATATATAAACAAAAACTAAGAGAAGATAAAAAGAAAATTAAATAAATAAAGAGAAAATTTGGGCATCTTTTGTTTTCTTCATTAAAACAATTAAATGCATTACAAATAAAATCCCTACATTTTAAATGCTCAAAACTTATTCACTTTTTAAAATGCCACGTGTCACAATTCTACGCACTCTTTAAGAGGACTGGTTCACTCACAAAAAAACATGAATTCAGGACACGTGTCGCAATTTTAAACACTCTCTAAGTCAAGACTCGACTTATATATATATATATACTCAACATATTGTTAGTTTCCTTAATAGCCTGTCAGAATCTTGGGACAATGAAACAATATTTCAATGAAACACCCTGTTTTGGTTTATGTAAACAAACAGCTACAAGCGGTATATGTGAAATAGTAATTAGGAGAGATGGCTTTGGATTCCTTTGGTGAATTGAATGTGGGCAATTGGGGGGACTTCATGCCCCATCATGTCATTCATTGAATCAAAGGAAACTGATTTAACACTTTCTTTGACCATTTCACACCCATCTCACTAAATAAATAAAAGAAATCAAAGAAAAAGGAAAGCAGGAAACATTTTCTGTCTTTAGTATCATCACAAATATTAAAGCCGCACAGGACATAATAAGGACGTTAAGGGTCCTATCACCCAAAGAAAAAGAGAAAGCAAACCAAACATGAAAGAAAGACAGAAAAAGGAAATTTCATGGGTATTACCTTGGAAAATGAGAAACGGCAATCTACCAGTGACATATCCTCAATTAATCAATAATTTTGGTTGACATAAATGCCAGTAAATAGTTGAAAAATTGAAAAACGCCCAAAAAAAATTGAAATTTATCGGTGTTTTGTAAACACCAAAAAATTCTGAATATGTAGCGTTTTATAAACTTCAACATCTTCTAAATATATCGTTTTATTGAGGCATGGAGCCAACCATGTTGTCTGGGAATAATATACCAAAGTTCGTTATAAAACACAGGTAAAACGCTTTATAAAAAGTCGTGTAAATATCATTGTTTTATCCAAATTTATCGGCATTTTCTCAAACCTTTAATTTAACGACGCTAGTTCATGTAATTTAGTTATATTAATCACTCACACTTATGATATATTAATTTTTTGTGCCAGAGGGTTGAAACTTTCTACACCGACGCTTGTATATTCAACCGATGAAATCACTTCTAACATTCCTTGCCTCCAAGAACAAATCATCCTAAATTGTATGAATGGTAGTTTGCAAAGATGACTTTGATAGTTGGTTGAGTAGTACAAGTCAGCTCTCAAAATGATAGGATCCACAAATGTGGAGTGGAGTCCACTACATTCAATCCACAATTATTCTCTTTTAGCCGTGTAGGTCCAACACTGTTTCCTGTATGATCATCAATATTTTGCTTTTAGCCGTGTAAAAGCAAAATATAATTCCTTTAAAAAAAAAAACAAATTAAATATAACTTGCAATATGTTTCTTGTATTTGAATTTTTTAAGTTTTTAATTATTTTAGTTTTTTATATTAAATTTATTTATATTTTTTTTTATTAAGAGTGACACGTGTCGTCATTTTATTGATGCTGACAAAGTACCTTAGCGATCTCAAATGTTTTGATGGAATTTGTTGTATGGACTAAATTATTATTTTCTTGTGTACTTTTAGGAGCTAATTGTAATATCAGGTAAAACACAATGACTGATTTTACATTTTTTCCTAAATATAATAATACATATAACCAATCCCTAGTCTAAAAAAGGATTCACTATATTTGAAAATGGAAAAGATATATATTTGCATAAAGTTGAAGGACTCAAAATTTGTTAGACTAATTAAATCAACTCTCATTTCCACTTGACTAGTTGCCCCTAAGTGTTTGATGCTCACCGCGGTTGAACTACATGTCACGGATCTGAATTTTCAGCAATTAATTGGCTGGATTGCTAGCAATTCGGATAGCTAATAGTACATGCTAGCTAGAGACCTACACGAGCAAGTAGGACCCATAACACTCTTATCATCAGAAACATGCAACATTTAAATGTATCACCTTGTGTGCATATCCCTCATGCAAAGATCATTGCTACTATGAAATCATGGCAATGTCATATTTACATAAAGTTGAATTACTCAAAATTTGTTAGACTACTTAAATCAAATCTCATTTTTCATTTGTATGGTTCTCCCAAAGTGTTTAATGCTAGCCACAGTTTAACTAAACATCACGAATCTGAATTCTTAGCAACTACTCGGCCAAGTTGCTGGCAATTCAGGCAGTTAATAGTACATACCAGCCCAAGACCTACTCAAGCAAGTAAGTCCCATAAAAATCCCCTTATACTTGCTGCTCATATCACTAACAATCTAAAAAGACAAGTACACTAGATCTCAATCCACACATTACACTCTTATCATCAGAAACATGCAACATTTAAATGTATCACCTTGTATGCATATCCCTCGATCAAAGCTCATTGCTACTATGAAATCATGGCAATGTCATAATTAAATGAGCAAATGTAATGGTCTTTTCTTGGATTTATGTATATTTTTGGTGATTTGTAATGGATATGTGATTAAAAGGGATATTTAGTAAGATAGTGGATGTATAATACTGATGCACTATATTGAAATGACAAGAGCAATTTGAGATGCTCAATCTCCATAGCCCCTCTTTCCCCTTTGGTGCTCATTGATATAGGCTCAACGCAACAATTATAACTGAAAGGCATGTTTGATTTTTCTGGCAGTATGTAAAACGCCAGTAAATGGTTAAAAATGAAGTTAAAATAGTGGTGTTCATTCATCCGCTTGTATAAAACACCAAAACAATTTGAAATTTATCGGTGTTTTGTAGACCCCAAAAAATTCTGAATATGTAAATGTTTTATAAACTTGAACATCTTTTAAATATATCATATTATTAGGGCATGGAGCTAATCATGTTGTCTGGGAATAATATACCAAAGTTCGTTATAAAACACCAGTAAAGCCATTGTTTTATCCCAATTTCAAATCTTTAATTTAACGACACTAATTGATGTAATTTAGCTATATTAATTACTCAAACTTGTGATATCTTTTTTATGCGAGGCTTGAATCTTTCTACACCTAAACATGTATATTCAACGGCTCAAATCACCTTCTAATATTGCTTGCCTCCAACAACTAATCATCGCTACTTGTATGCAGGGACTGTGGAAGGGGGGGATTGGCAGGGGCCCTCCCCCACAAATAACAAAAAAAAAAAAAAAAAAATTAAGGAAAAAACAAATTTTTATGGTTAATTGTTTTTTTTTTTTTTTTTGTTTGGCTAATGGGCCCCTGCCCATTAAATTTTTTTCAGCTATGGCCCCTGCCCATTCTCAAGGCTGGGTCCGTCCCTGCTTGTATGAATGGTAGATTGCATAGCTAGGTCTGATAGTTGGTTGAGTAGTACAAGTCACCTCTCAAATGATATGGTCCACAAATGTGGCATGGAGTCCCACCACATTCAATCCACAATTAATTTCTTCTACCGGCCCATTAGCCGTGTAGGTCCAGCAGTACGTACTCCAGTAGACTGTTTCCTGTATGATCATGTATAAACCAACTTCTTTTGTACGTGTATTAACAAAATATTACTTCCTTTCAAAAAAAAAAAAAAAGAAAAAGAAAAGCAAAATATAACTTGCAATCTGTTTTTTGTATTTGAATTGATAATTTGATATTGTATTTGAATTTTTTTAATCTTTTTTTACTTTTTTATATTAAATATATTTATATTTTTCATTAAGAGTAACACATGTCGTCATTTAATTGGTGTTGACGAAGTACCTTAACAAAATCCGTCAAATGTTTTGTCGAAATTTGACTCTAAAAACTTTTTTTTTTTTTTTTGCGTACTTTAAAGACCTCTGAAATCATTTTAATATCACAAATAGCTAATTGTAAATAAGGTAAAGCACAATGACCAATTTTGTATTCTTTCCTAAATATAATAACACATATAACCAATCCCTATGAAAAAAATAATTCCCTATACTTGAAAACGGAAAAGATATGTTTGCATAAAGTCGAAGGACTCAAAATTTGTTAGACTAATTAAATCAACTCTCATTTCCATTTGACCTGTTTCCCTTAAGTATTTGATGCTCACAACGAATCTGAATTTTCAGCAATTAATTGGCCGGATTGTTAGCAATTCAGATACTTAATATCACATGCTAACCAGAGACCTACACGAGCAAGTACAACTCATAAGAATCCCTTCATACTTGCTATTTGTATTGCTAACAATTTGAATAAGTAAGTACACTAGATCTCAATCCACACATTACACTCTCTTTGTCAAAAACACTCAACATTGAAATGTATCACTTTGTGGGCATATACCCCTCACGCAAAGCTCATTGCTACCATGAAATCATCGCAATGTCAGAATTCTATGAGCAAAAATGTAATGGGTTTTTCTAGAATTTATGTATATTTTTGGTGATTTGTAATGGATATGCGATTGAAATGGATATTTAGTAAGATAGTGGATGGATAATACTGATACAATATATTGACGTGATAAGAGCGATTCGAGATGCTCAATTTCCATAGTCCTTCTTTCCCGTTAGTGCCCATTGATATAAAGATTAGGATCCCTTACAATTTTTTTTAAAAAAATTGTAGATTCTCAAATTACAGAATTTACGTTGTTTCTTTAGTTCAAAATGCTTGAAAAATGCCACATATTAAAGGCATGTTATCAAAGCAATTAGAACGAATTTTCTCTTGAAAATTAGATAGCAATTAGTAATAGAGGTTATTAATTGCATATTTTTGAAACATTATGGGAGTACATTGCAAATTTTTAAACATTGAGATTCAAATTGAAAAACACCTCAAACTCTAAGGGTAAAGTGAATTTTCTCCTAATTACTTGAAGTCCACTTGCACAATTATTGATTGAGGATATATATGTCGGTCGAGCACTAGTAAATTGTCGTTCCTCATTTTCTAAGGCAATGCCCATGAAATTTCTCTCTTTCTTTCATGTTTGGTTTGCTTTTTGTTTGTTTGCTTTCTCAATCTTTTTCTTTCTTTGGTAGGCCATTAGCGGCATTATTTTGATGTGGATGCGTGCTGCTTTATATCCAATCTTGCAATCAATATGTTTCTTGTATTTGAATTAATAGTTTGAGATTGATTGTATTTGAATGGTTGAAGTTTTAAATTTTTTAGTTTTTATTTTTTATTTTTTATATTAAATATATTTATAATTTTTATTAAGAGTGACATGTGGAAATCCACGATGGTAATAGACAAGCCAGTTTGTTCAGGGCATCATAACTAGTTTCTTGCCTTTCACTGTCAATGACATACACAACATCATCTATAGTAATACTACTCTCTGCAATATTTGTTGCCAGCACAATTTCCTACAATAGATAAAGCATATTAGAATTTAGCAAACAAAAAGGCAAGAATTTTAGAGATTTTTGTGACGTGAAATTGTAAGGGACTTAGCAGTGTTCTAACTGACATTCTACAGTTAAATACAGGGGAAAAACTGAGTACTATGGTCAACAAACTCTAACACTAATGGTACCACAGGCTCATCACTCTCACCTTTAACGATCATACCAGGCTGCAAATAAACAGGAAATTATTGATATGTATGCTCATTAGTGTAAACAAGGATACTAATAAACGTTCATCAATTTAGAATAGGTGCCACCATCCAAAAAATTTAAGGCCAGAAGTAAATAATGAAGCATGTATAGTATAGAAACTATTGATGGGAAGAATAATGATTATAGAACTCATAATGCACATCCACTAAACTCAAAATCTGGAGTTTTGACAGTAACAATGCATCGCTTGGATGCCTGTTCTTCAGGATCAAGTCCAGCATCCCTTCCAGCTGCCACAACATTAACATAATGCTCTACACATTTTCTTTTTGGAAGACGTTCGATCTTTTACAGTACAGAGTACCACGGAAATTGTCGGTAGAGCCGTAGAGAGGAACACACTCTGCAATTGGCCTAAATAATAAACATCATAATTGCAACTCAAGCAAACTGATGCAAACAATACGAACATACAAGTGATACTCTTACTCAACAGAAAAGGTATTGAATGGTAATTCAAAGTTTAGGAAAAGATTGTGGCTTTGAAGTTAAAGGGTTTGATTATGTGTGAGCAACCAAAAGAAAAAAAAAAAAACAAACAAACAGAGCAAACCGAGAAGTGTTCACTAAAAATCAACTACAGGACATCTTAGTAAATCAAAGAAATATGCAGAATAAATAACTGGGTATATAAGGCCAATTGTTGACTTACTTGTCTCGGACTTTATATTCTAAAAAAGTTCAAATCTAAAAAAAAATAGGACAATTTACAGTGCAACTACAAGTCTGCATGCTCTGTTTGTTTACATGATTTGATCCAAGAATACGACACTGTACTGGTTATTGACAATAAAAAAATGACCCTATAAACAAGGGATTGATCAACATTAGCCACAAATACTTGATTCAGAAGTTAGTTCAGGCTACCATTCTCTGTGAACCACCAAATACTTGAAAGCACAATGAATTCTCTTTGGCAATAGAACTGCAAGATATAATTTGGCATGAAAAAAACCTCATTTAAAATTAATAAGGCAACAAATAAACACCATCTAGCAAAGAGTTTTTTTAAAAAAAATTGTTGATACACAAAAAACAAATATGGCAGTCATATCACAAGATACTAGTCAATCAACAAAACATGGTGTAATCACTTGAGGCCCTAAGACAACATACACTCATCAGATATTGCTACAATTTGGTCTTTCATTCATAGGAACATTTTCTCTTTGGATTCACACAGATAAAGGTTCAGGCCAGAAGAAAATAATGAAGCATCAAATGTCTAGAAACTTTAAGGAACTCAAATTTTTATTTTTACAGGTAATGGAAAGTCACTTGTATACTAACATAGCAATTAACAATCTGTCACATGAAAAATGGCAACGTACTCTGAAAGCAACTATCTAGTTTCATATGATGAAGAGGCAAATTCCAATTAAGAACTCACCATCCTGTTGTTAGCCTCCTTAAAACATTTAGAAGTGCATGAGTCTGGAAACTTTTGATCTCCACAAACTACAAAATTTTACAAAAAGAATGAATTTTGTTGCAATCCGACAACAAAACCACTTCTGTTAATGTTTGTAGTTCAAATAAATAGAAAAGTAATTCAGGTGGCAATAGAACTGCAAAATATAATGAAAATTCTCACCCTAAGGTCTACCAAATGGTGATCCTTCAGACAGCCATATATTCCTTTGCACATTGAGGAACAATACATATAATTAGGATAAAAGTAAGAATAAAATTCTTGATACATAGCAGCAAGCCACAGTTTTATCACAAGAAACTAGTCAATCACAAAACATATAACAAGGAGTAATCACTGGATGGGTCTAAGTTTCAATTACATAAAGAAAGAAACTAAAGTGGAAAGCTAAGACAACCTATTTCTTGTCAAATTTCGAAATTCCTTTCCAGACTTTGGGTGGACCTGGTCCACGGAGTCTTGCCAATTGATTTTGGACACCAATTGCAGGACGTACCTCCGTGGGCCAACACCAGAGAATTTGACCCCAACCACCCAAATGATTTGAAACACTTATATATGATGCCCAAATAGCGTGAGTTTCTAACTCTGAGTGGCTCACATGCTAACTAAATGCAAATAAAATCAATGTCAAGAAAAAACAAATTTACCTCACAGTTGCAGCAAGTACAAAAGATGGACCAACAATTTTTGCCCACAGCATATCACTACTCAGAAAAGAAAATCCAACATATCAGTACTCAGTTGCATCAAATTCCCATTGTTAGTTTCAGCCTATTCAGGAAGATGTCCTCCTGCAATTCATTAAACAGCCAAACGTCACATTTTCTTTATTTTTATTTTTATTTTAAAAAGAAAAAGGAAAAAAGAACTTATGCTAATGAACTTTATAAGATAACAAACATGAAGCAAAACAAACCTCTGCACTTCATAATGATGCAGTAGATTTCTTTAAGAGGAACAACCATTGAATTTCAGACACTCTTATAACCGTCCACCAAAGCATTTACACGTTACAGAAAATGTTCTCCTACTCAACGCTGGTAAATGTTTATTTGCCACCAAAACACAATATCCAACTACTTTCAATCACACCTTGCAGCCTGGTTTCTCTAGGGCCTACAGTACAAGGGACATAATCAATATGCATACATATATATACTATTGATAATGAAAAGAACAACCATTAAAAAATTACCCGCACCTCTTGGTCAATAGAAAATGTTACCATCTAAAACCGGCTTCAGTTTCTCATTTCAACATTTTGATAATTGAAGGTATCAGAAACAGCATGTGCATCCAATTTGTTCAATGCCGGCTAGATATCAGGAAAACTGCCATTTTTACCATAAATCAAGTCAGTCACCTTAACAGTGATCACTAGCCACAAGAAAATATTTTCTATCACTGATTACCTTTTCCCTTATAGAAGCTTTGAGGAGAAAAGGTACTGAATGGTCAAAGCACTTCCAACAAAAGAAAAGAAAAACCAAAATTCTCCTGAACTTTTACAAGGTGCACAGGTTCCCACTAAACTTTCAGTACCTATTCATGAGAAAATAGCTAAACGTCTGAATCAACAAAGAAATTAACAACACATGCATAGTAGATTGAAATGGAAAACCTACACAAACGTGCATCAGATCATATGAATAGTTTATGCAAATAAAGATAACTTTTAGTTTATCGTGGTGCTAATGCAGATTCTAATTAAACATACCATGCAAGTGCTAAGCTGGTTTCCAATCAACTCGAGATGCTTTTTGACACAAATAAAAGCATGCATTAAAAAATAGCAAATGAGGCTTCATCTGTTTCCTAGTACCCATTCATGGATCTTTTAGAGTAAATTCAACTTAATTTTTTGAGTTATTAGATATCACATGGAATATATGGCTTTCTTTTCAACTATAAAATTTTGAAGTGAACAACCAATAGTTATGGATAAATATTGTTACCATTTGTAGTTCAAATAAACAAAAAAGTATTTCTAGTGGCAATAGAATTGCAAAATATGACAGGAAAAATTTGGCAATCACTCACATGGAAAATGGCAACAACATCTGAAAGCAACTGTCTAGTTTCAATTTTGTTTTTTACTATGAAAATGGGAAAAAGTCTAGTTTCATAAAAAGAGGTCAATTTCCAATTCAGAACCCTCCATCTTATTGAACGTTAGCCTCCTTACAGGATTCAGAAGTGATTACGAAAGCTTTTGTTCTCTGTGAAACAGAACCACTTCCCTTTTGGCAATTTCTGGTGGATGAGTTTTGTTAACATTTGCAGATCCAATAAACAGAAAAGTAATTCTGGTGGCAACAGAACTGCAAAAAATAACAGAAAAAGTCCTCACCCCTTAGTCTTACATATTGTGATCCTTCAAACAGTCAACATCATATTCCTTTTCACACTGAGGGAACGAAAAATTCACATAAAAAAAAATAATAATAATAATAAAAAAAAAAATATAAACAACACATAAGCCAAAAAGTTAATAATGACTACTTTGAAATCTAATCTAATAATGCGTACCCATCATTTGCATCAGCTGTTTAAGCAAGGGTAGCTCGAGAATCTTTTAAGCACTCCACACATGATTTACATAGCAGCATCAAACTCCCATTGCCAGTTTCAAGAAGATGTCCTGCAATTCATTAAACAGCCAAAGCATCACGTTTTCTTTAAAAAAAGAAGTGAATGCAGATGAACTTTATAGCATAACAAATATGATGCAAAAGATACCTTTGCAATTCAGACAGATGGTAGATTTATTTGAAGAAGAATAACCATGGAATTTCAGACAGACTCTTCTAGCGGTCCAACGAAGCATTTACACATGCATTCATGATATTACAGAGAATGTTCTTCTACAGCCAACATAAAAATAAGCACACATGCAATGATCCACAAACAATCTAATGGGTCTTCTCAAATAGCATCGAGTATCCACTTCAACTCCTCTGCATTTGCCACCGAAACATAATATCCCACTACTTTCAATCACACCTTGCAGCCTGGTATCTCCAGGGACTCTAGCCTATAATACAAAGAGATATAATCAATATTCATTTATATGTATATATGTATGTGTACTGCCCATAAAGTAAAGAATCACCATTAGTTGGGTGTCCCTATAAAGTTGGAAAGCATTGGACCTGGTACCATTTGAGACAATTGATTGGCTGCATTTATCAGAATAATATATCTATTCTACGAAAAATACAAATAGGTGCCTCTCTTATTACTTTTTGTATCCTCTGTTCCTCGGATACAATTCGATGCTTCTACGGCAAATCTCAAATTATGTAAAGCCTTCAATGGATTCCTTATTAAAACATATATTTTTATTTGGGTGTATAGATAGTATTTCTTTATTCTTCATAATTTATTATCTGGTAAAACACTGCCCGACATATAGGCCCTACCAAAAATAGGCCTCATGTATTTCTTCCTAAAAACAATTAAATAATTATAACACAAAGAAAAAAAAGAAGGTGGTAGAATATTATATTTTATAAAGCAATGATGGAATGAAGTATGGGATCAAAATGCTCCTAGAGCACACAAATGAAATAGAAACCAGACAAGTATTTTAAATAATGTCATTTCCTTTATGAGAAAATAAGAGTCACAGTCTAAAGCAAGTTGCTGTAAAGAAATTTACAATGCAAGTTTGCATGCTCTTGTGGCAGGAATTGATGAAATTGATGATTGACAGAGATTTATAAAAATGTTTCGTGTTTTCTTCTTGAGAAGTGTTTTGAGTTTTGAGAAGAATTTGTAGCTAGCTATATATGAAAAATGTGTTAGTGGTGGGGCCATCTGAAATTGGTTAAGTTGGGGACTCTTGTAAGAGAAAAGAGCAGAAGGTACCAGTCTCAGGAGGTATTGCTTGATTTTGAGTTTCAAGAAGTGTTTCATATCTTAGTAATTGGGCCTGAAACTCATCAAAGGAAAGCGATTTTCTTGAACTGCAAATGAAAAGTCTACTGAATATAAAGTACCTGGTAACATTAAATAATTGTGCAAGGACCAAATTTCTGCTGAAATTATGGCCTGTGGAAACATCAAGATCAACTCCGATTAAAAATCTATCAAATTGACGATGTAAATTCAAAGTTAATATGACAAAAATAAATACCATATGAAAAGTAAAAGAATAAAATTGATACATAGTAGCGAGCAAATATGGCCCAGTTTTATCACAGGAAACTAGTCAATCACAAAACATGTAACAAGGAGTAATCACTGGAAGGCCCTTAAGTTTCAATTACTTTAGAAAGAAGCTAAAGTGGAAAGCTAAGACAACCTGTTTCTTGTCAAATTTGAAATTCCTTTCTAGACTTTGGGTGGACCTGGTCCACAAAGGTCTTGCCAATTGATTTTGGACATCAATTGCAGGACCTCAACCACCCAAATGATTTGGACATCAATTCCTTTCTATATATGATACCCAATTAGCATGAGTTTCTGACTATTAGTGGCTCATCTGCCCAGTAAATGTAAATAAAATCAATCTCAAGAAGAAGCAAATTTACCTCGCAGTTGCAGCAAGTACAAAAGATGAGACCAACAATTTCTGCCCACAACATAATATCACTACTCAGAAAAGCAAATCCAACATATCACTTCTCAGTTGCATCAAATTCCCATTGTATGTTTCAAGTAGATGTCCTGTAATTCATTAAACAGCCAAACGTCACATTGTATTTATTTAAACAAAACAAAGAACTTATGTTGATGAACTTTATAACATAACAAACAGGATGCAAAACAAACCTCTGCAATTCAGAATGATGCGGTAGATTTCTTTGAAGAGGAACAACCATAGAATTTCAGACAAACTCTTCTAGCAATCCAACGAAGCATTTACACATGCATTCATGACAGTACAAAGAATGTTCTCCTTCTCAGCTAGTAATATATACGCTAGTAAATAGTTTTGAACTTTCCACATGCAGCTCAGCAACACATAACAACCTACAGCCAACATAAAAACACCTCCTTCTGCATTTGCCACAAAAACACAATATCCCAGTACTTTCAATCACACCTTGCAGCCCGGTTTCTCCAGGGACTCTAGCCTACAATACAAAGAGACATAATCAATATTCATATATATATATATATATGTGTGTGTGTGTCTTGTGGCGTGTGTGTGTGAACTACTGATAAAGAAAATAATCACCATTAAAAAATTACCATAACTCTTAGTCAATAGAAAATGTTGCCATCTAAAACCCTTCAATTCTCATTTCAACATTTGATAATTGAAGGTAACAGAAACAGCACTAGCTTCCAATTGGTTCAATGCCAGCTAGATATAAGGAAAACTGCCATTTTTACCATAAATCAAGTGAGTCACCTTAACAATGATCAAGCAGTAGCCACAAAATCATTTTTATCATTGATTACCTTTTCCATATAGCTGCTTTGGAAAAGGTACTGAATGGTAATTCAAAGCCTACACTTCAAGAAAAGAAAAAGAAACCAAAATTTCTCCGTTTTGTTGATTTAGTACAACCTTTACAAGGTCACAGGTTCCCACTGAACTTTCAATACCTATTCATGAGAAATAACAACACATGCATAACAAAGAAAAATAGTAAATGTCTGAATCAACAAAGAAATAACAACACATATAACAGATTGAAATGGAAAACCTACACAAACGTGATCAGATGATATGATTGATTGGAGATAAGTTAGTTTATCATAGAGCTAATGCAGATTCAATTAAACATTTCATGCAACAGCTAAGCTGGTTTCTAATCCTAGAGTTGCTTTTGACACAAAAAAAAGCATGACATTAAAATAGCAAATTAGCTGTCTGTTTCAATACCCATTCATGGATCTTTTAAAGTAAAATCAACTTAATTTTGAGTTATTATTAGATATCACATGGAATATATATGACTTTCTTTTCAAGTAGATAATTTTAAGTTGTTCACTAGTTATCAACTTCGAAACACAGGACAACCACACAACATATTCTTTTAATAAGTAGTGTTTGTATATCAAAGCACAATGGGACAAACCTATTACAAGTATAAAGGAGAACGTCAGGAGCACCCACAGAGACCCAAGCTCACAAGGAGCACCCACAGACCAAAACAGACCCACCCAAGAAACACAAACAACCCATAGTCAGGCCCTTCCTTCACAAAACCCTCAAAGCGGACACCTACAAGAATCATCTACGTAGGCCTACATCCCAATAGTCTTGCCCTTCTTTCCAGCCCACTAGCTATACCATAGTTAATGGAGCTCTCTAGGTTTAGCAGCTCTCTCTTGCCCTTCGAGAGGTCTCCTCCCTTCTAAGTCCGCATCACCTCCTGCATCCTTTGCCGACTCCTCAGTGCCATCCGGGAGTCCAGCCTTATTGCCGACGTGTTTGCTCTTCAATATTCTTCAAAGCCTTCATATCGTGCTGCGCTCTTTCCTCAGCCATCCAAGCAACCAAGCCTGAGGTTTGGTCAGACCATCTTCAAAGATATGGCGTCAGGTTGCAAACCTCGGACTGCCCAAATGCTTTATTAGACCCGAGAATAGCCAAAACAGACCCTGCGAACAAGGAGAAGAAGAATCCTGCCGGTCCATGACCCGAGGGAGAACTGATCAGCCCTGGCTGGATCAGCAAGCGGCGTCGGAGCCAACACAGGAAGAATCTCAGGTGATGTAGGGATCACCGGAGAAGACACCGGCTTTGCAGCTACAGTCACCACCGGATGCGTAGACCCAGAACCCAACCCAGACCACTCCGGTAAAGAAATCACCGGCGTAGACACAGCCGCACCCACAGAAGGAACCCCAGACGGCAACTCCAAGGCCACACCCAGCAACCACCGAAACCTCAGTAACCTCAATGGAAAGTTCCATCGGCGACCCAGAGTCCGAAGAGGCACCACCTCTGCGTCAGAGACCAAAGGAGTCACCGGAAAAATCTCGGGCGACATGGTCGGTACCAAAGTTTAGGAAATGGATTTGAAGTTATAAGGGTTAAGGGATGCAAAAATGGAAGTAGTCGGTTTCTGCTTTAAATCAGATTAGGAAATACTTAATTATTAAGGGTTTGATTATGTATGAGCAACCAAAAAAAAAAAAACAGAGCAAACCGAGAAGTTGTTCACTAAAAATCAACTAACATGTTAGTCATCAAATAAATATGCAGAATAATTGGGTATATATCGTTGAAAGTGGGTGGAGCATTCTTTTTTTTTTAATCAAAGATATATAGCAACTAAAAGCAGATTAAAACAGAGACTATAAATCATATAAGATAAATTAGGTGATTGAAAATTACACATACCGAAATATGGGGACTCTGCTAGACAGACTTTTAGCATTCAATCCATTCGGCATCAATCTCTATGTGTTCGACATGAGCAATCTTGCGCCATTCTTTTCCTTTTTACTTTGCCACTTTTTCTTCAACAAAGGACATTCATAAATTTTTAGAATAGAAAGGGAGAGGCAGCCCCATTCCGGCATACAATTGAGCTTAGGGCGTCCGAGATAAACAATTTTCAAGAGCATTGAGGTGTTGAAGCCCTTTCTTGTCCAAAGATTTCAAATTTGGAAAGTTCCATATGGAAGGGAGTCGGACTAGTGGGACAAGCTGCTCCTCAGGAAGGACTCCACATCTTGATCTGCTATCGATTATAAAATTTGTAAGAAAGGAGGTTAAACCCCATCCCAGACTTGCAATGAGTTTCTCACAACCTATAATCCAAATTGATTTCAAATTGGAAGGCAACCCCCCGAGGAACGACTCAACTTTTGGACAATCCATATATGCAAATCCTCAAGAGACGGAAGGAGTATGTGCATTTTGTCGAAGTGATCTCAAGCTGCCACAACCATGGACCTAAACTCTTGTGAGTTTGGGGGCCGCATAATCCTCCTTTGGAAAAGAAACAAAATTATGGCAATTTCGATATTAATCTCCAAGGCGACTAAATCATGTTCATAATTTTACTGGAATGTAAGAGATTCCAAATTGCTACCGAATCGATTTCAATGTGATAAAGATTTGGGAATAAATCTAATGGAAAGGACTTCAGAATCACAATTCCAACGACAGTTTTCAAGGGATGAATAGTCCAGGGTTTGTTGGAGCTCTAACTTCTTACAATATTTAATCTCAAGGGTTTTTAATGTAGAGGAAGACCATCCTTAGGAAGGGACACAAGTGAGGAACAATTCGATCACCAACTCTTGAAGACGCCATTGGAGTCTATCATTCCCTTGGGTAGAAACTCTAGTGCATCAAATCTTCCAATTTGAGCCTTGCATTCTGGTGGCCATTCATTTAACAAAACCCCATTACAATCATCAGACTCAAATTACGTATGTGGAGTCCTTGGAAGTGGAGTCACGATTCTTGACAATTAGTAATATCAAGTATGGCTAAACAAGGAAGATGGACAGGCAACCCTCTGTTAGTTTAGGGCGATTTCTAATATAAAGCTCTTCAAGTTGAGGAAAACCTACACCCTCATTTTGTCACCAAAATAATTCCATTCCTCCCACTTCTTCATATTCTCAAACTTAAGAACTTTGAGGGCACCAAATGGCTTAGATGAAGAAGAACCGCTACCAAATTCACTACCCATGTAACAACTTCATCAAAACCAGCAATATAGAGGTTCTCAGAGATTGTAGCTGCAAGGGGTGGCAAATTGTTGCAATATACAATTTTGTAGCTCAAGAGATGCTACATTAGAGAATGAAGGATGCCCTACCCAATCGAAAACTTTTACCACCGTAGTATCTAATAGTGAGGCTTTTCAAGCTTGTATGGGTGGAGACTATCAAGTACACTTCTCGACTTTAGAAAAATTAGTATCAACATTCCATTTCAATACCAATTCTTTGAGGTACTTTTTATCCCTCAAGCTTGCATTGAGCATCGGTAGGAGATTCAACATTTTGGAGCTCCAATATGAAGCGATCCTGAAGATTTGTAAAATTTCTAACTCTCAATGCAAGTCCACTACCTTTGCCAACGATAAATTTAGTCACGTCAGGCATTTTAATCTACCCAAATGTATCGGCATCTCTTTTATGCCTTTTGGTAATATCAAGATGGCGTAAACTAATGAGTTTCCACATCTCTTGGCAGCGCAACAAGCCTTTACAATTTGACAATCTCAATATACGCAAATTGCACAATTGACATATAGAATCGGGTAGTCTTTGAACTTGTGAAAGAGATCCAAGTGCGTAGGTGTTTAAGTTTGCCAATTGACTCTAGCAATTCAGTAATGTTCTATACTTGGATGAGAAAGCAGTAAGCATCTTAGTGTCGGAAGAAATCATGTGCTACTTTTTACTCAAGTGGTAGCAGGCAATTATAACTTGACATATCTAAATGTAGGAAAGTGTGCAATCTCTTAGCTTTGTGAAGGGTCTCAAACTTCTTTAAGCTATGGAATGGTTGTTTGAAAAATAGGACAAATGGCGAGTATTGTTTACTATCTCGTGAGAACAACCATCCTCCAACCTTGAAATAAATTGTCGGATATAGATTTTGCTAAATCACTCACAAGATCATGCATTACAAAACATGACTTGTCATCACTTGATTTTGGAATAATGATCTTGATTCTAGAGTGAGAAATACTCATTACCAACTTCTTCCATTGTTCTGTTTGGGTTGATATATGTAACCTTCCGCCATCCATAACAAGATTAATTGATCTTTTTGAAAGCATAATCCTTTGGGAATATTGAACAATAAGCAAAGCATTGCTTTAGAGGTGAAGAGAGATATTTGTAGCTTAACCTTAGAGCTGGAAGAATACCCATCTCATCAATTGGCAAATCCATAATTCACTCTTTAATATTTTGTCCCATTCATTAACATCTGGTTTAGATCCTAATAAAGCACCAATTGTCTTGTTGCTAATGGAAGGCCTCCGCACTTTTCAATGATTTTTCTACCTATTACTTCTAACTCTCCATGTGCATTAGAGTTACCATCATGGAATGCATGTTGCAAATAGTGACCAGCAATCTTCTTACAGTAACTCCATTAGACGATGAGATAGAGCTCTAGCATGATGCAACACTATTATTACGTGTTGTTACAAGGACCTTACTTCCTGTGCCCCATATTTGAAGGGTTTACACAATGCCTCCCATTGAACATAACTTTCATTCCAAACATCATCTAAAACAAGTAGAAACTTTTCCCGTTAGACACTCCTTAGCCTAAGTTGAAGTTGATTTAGATCTTTAATATCACAAGTTGATGATTCTTGCCTCGAATTGTTTTGTTATCTTGAACACGTCAAATTCTTGAAACACAAACCCATGCATCAAGGTTATTAAAGTGCTTCTTCACCCTATTGTCATTGTATACAAAGCGAGCAAGGGTGGTCTTGCCCATCCCTCCATGCCGATTATAGCAATCACACTCATCTCATTGCCACGTGCATCATCAGAGTATCATTTTAATAATTGCCTCCTTGTCAACATCCCTACCACAAATATCAGATTCTTCAACCAAAGAAGTTGTGGGCAATCTTTCAGATGATTTCCCTCCAAAACCCTCTTTAAGACCTATAAGATCCTTTTGTTGTGCTAGAGATTCTAGTCTGCCAAGTATCTCTTTTATCTTTGGCTCTATTTGTTGGACAAAATTACAAGCGAGATAGACTTTCGTACCTTGCTTGCAGTGGTTTGAAATTGAGCATCAACTCGCCGCAAGGCTTGAGTAGCAATCTCATCCAAGACGTGCTCTGCATCATAGACCGCATCTTTCAGCTCATCAAGCCACTTTTACGACGAGCTTTGTAACTTGCACTTCTTGGCGTCTTCAAGCAGCAACGAAGGTCATGAATGATGTCTCCAACTTCTTGAGAGTCCTTGGAGAGTTTTCGATGCGAAAGAACTCAAAGTCACGGATGCCATTTTTGAAAAAGCTTGGAGGAAGGGAGAAAAATGGTTGCAATCTCAGCCATGTTTTCTTGTTTGGAAATCAAAGGAAATGAAGGAAGGGAGCATGTAGCGAGCAAACGAGAAGGAAGCTGCGTTTGCTTTAAGGAAGAAGTGGACTTAAAAACTTGACTTCTGTAGAATGTGCCATCTACCATTCCATGCAAGGCAGTCCATGTTTGTTTTGTTTTTCATTTTTTTCCGTTGGGAAATTAGAAGGATAATGGTTTTGAGTAAAGCTTTCTCTCGACAAATGGTTAGGCTTTCTCTCCTCTTAATTAAATCTGCATCCTTAATGAAAGAGATTTAATCTCAAATCTTTGACATATATATATATATAGTATAATAAATTTTATCAGTTAGACTAATTTATACACATTTTAATGAAAACTCAGCTATCAAATTATTGTTGTTTTTATTAAAGACTTAATTGCAATTTTACGAAAGGTTAAACAATATTTTTAGAAATTGTGTTTTTATTACTGCATTTTCGGACCCTATTGAAATGAAAATTTTCAACATTTTGATACCAAAAAGTGTGGACAATCCAAACATGAAAGAAAGAAAAATAAACTTCATGGACATTTCCTTTGAAAAAAGAGACAGATCTAGAAATGCGAATTACCAAAAAATCGTCAATCAATAATTGTGCAAGTGGACTAGCATTATCTTGTTTAAGTGGAAGAATAGTATCAACAGAGACCACAATTAATTAGGACCTGGCGGAAGAATATTATCTTGTTCTTGCAATAATGTCATGAAATAATAGGACCACATGATCGTGGGAAGCGACTGGCAGAGCATTCATATATGACTAAGCAAATATTTAGTTAAATTTTAGCAAAAAATCACATTTTTTTATTTTAGCTACGTACCCACTTTTTTAAAACACCTATATTAGCTCAGCATTTTAAATATTCTTTTTATTATTATTATTAAAATTCAAGTGTCACTCAATAGCAATTTGAGGAGAGATCATAAAAATAATTTTTATTGAAGGAGAGCGATAGAACAAATTTTAAATTAATATATGTTATGAATTGTTGAGCTACAACAAAGAAATTTGCAACAATGGCAAATCATTGTTGACCAACTCTGATGCTCACTTTTAATTTTTTAGTTTTTATGTTATATATTTATATATTTTTTATTAAAGTGATATATGTCATCATTTTATTAGTCTTGACAAGGCATCTTAGAATCAAGTCAAATGTTTTGATGGAATTTATTGTATGGACTATTTTTTATTTTTTATTTTTTGCATACTTAAAGACCTCAGATTCATTTTTATACCACAAAAAGCTAATTGTAAATCAGGTAAACCATAGGCTGATTTTGTATCTTTTTATTAATTATAATATACTTATACCAATCCCTAGTTAAAAAAGAATTCACTATACTTGAAAATGGGAAAGATCTATTTGCATAAAGTTGAATGACTCAAAATTTGTTAGACTAATTAAATTATCTCTCATTTTCATTTGTATGGTTGTCCCAAAGTGTTTGATGCTCACCACGGCTGAATTACACATCATGAATCTGCTTTCAATAATTAATTACCAAATTGCTAGTAATTCGGACAATGTACACATATCAACCTAAGACCTACTTGAGTAAGTAAGTCCCATAAATCCCCTCATACTTCTTGATCATGTCGCTAACAATGAAAAGACTACACTAGATGTCAATCCACACATCACACTCTTATCGTCAAAAAACGCAACATTGGAATGTATCACCTTGTGTGCAAATCCCTCATGCAAAGCTCATTCTAACATGAAATCATGTCAATGTCGAATTATATGAGCAAAATTTAATGGGTTTTCTTGGTGATTTGTAATGGATATGCAATTGAAAGGGATATTTATTAAGATAGTGGATAGATATAACCAATGCAATATATTAAAATGATAAGAACAATTAAAGATGTTGAAAAAATCTCTAGAGAATTCAAGCCAATACAATATTATGATTTCTTGCTCTCTTTTCCGTTGGTGCCCATTGATATAAGCTCAATTCGTGAATATTCTAAGCAGAATGGCAGCTCTTCAAATACACCTATCCAACTTCTACAGTTGTCAACCCAATAAACTTGTAAAGCAATACAAAATGCAAGGTAATAGAAGATAAAATACAATGGGGATAACTTTATAAAGGTGTAAACCAACTCCTTTGTGCCTACTAATCATAATTGGACACCTCATCATTTTAGAAAAACCTAAGTTTAAGAAAAAACGCTAACACACGATTCTACCAAAAATAAGAAAAAACAACAATTAAAAATTAATCAATTTTTTTTTTTAAAAAAAAACAAAAAAAGAACAAAAGCAAAAACAATAATTAAGGGTCATCCCCACTTGGGGTGGCATTAGCACCATGACACATGCAGGGTGGTGACAAGCCACCCCAAACCTAGAGTGGCTTGCACTTGTGGATCAGGTGGGATGTTGGCGGCCACCCATGGCACAATGTGGCTCATCGGCACAGGCAGATCAAGGGTGGCGCACAACCACTCATGGTGTCTAGGGTGGCGAGCCACCCCATGGCGGACCTTAGAAATCCACGATGGTAATAGACAAGCCAGTTTGTTCAGGGCATCATAACTAGTTTCCTTTGCCTTTCCACTGTCAATGACATACACAACATCATCTATAGTAATACTACTCTCTGCAATATTTGTTGCCAGCACAATTTTCCTACAATAATAGATAAAGCATATTAGAATTTAGCAAACAAAAAGGCAAGAATTTTAGAGATTTTGTGACGTGAAATTGTAAGGGACTTAGCAGTGTTCTAAATGACATTCTACAGTTAAATACAGGGAAAAACTGAGTACTATGGTCAACAAACTCTAACACTAATGGTACCACAGAGGCTCATCACTCTCACCTTTAACGATCATACCAGGCTGCAAATAAACAGGAAATTATTGATATGTATGCTCATTAGTGTAAACAAGGATACTAATAAACGTTCATCAATTTAGAATAGGTGCCACCATCCAAAAAATTTAAGGCCAGAAGTAAATAATGAAGCATGTATAGTATAGAAACTATTGATGGGAAGAATAATGATTATAGAACTCACATAATGCACATCCACTAAACTCAAAATCTGGAGTTTTGACAGTAACAATGCATCGCTTGGATGCCTGTTCTTCAGGATCAAGTCCAGCATCCCTTCCAGCTGCCACAACATTAACATAATGCTCTACACATTTTTCTTTTTGGAAGACGTTCCGGCGATCTTTACAGTACAGAGTACCACGGGAAATTGTCGGTAGAGCCGTAGAGGAACACACTCTGCAATTGGCCTAAATAATAAACATCATAATTGCAACTCAAGCAAACTGATGCAAACAATACGAAGACATACAAGTGATACTCGTACTCAACAGAAAAGGTATTGAATGGTAATTCAAAGTTTAGGAAAAAGATTGTGGCTTTGAAGTTAAAAAGGGTTTGATTATGTGTGAGCAACCAAAAGAAAAAAAAAAAAAACAAACAAACAGAGCAAACCGAGAAGTGTTCACTAAAAATCAACTACAGGACATCTTAGTAAATCAAAGAAATATGCAGAATAAATAACTGGGTATATAAGGCCAATTGTTGACTTACTTGTCTCGGACTTTATATTCTAAAAAAAAGTTCAAATCTAAAAAAAAAAATAGGACAATTTACAGTGCAACTACAAGTCTGCATGCTCTGTTTGTTTACATGATTTGATCCCAAGAATACGACACTGTACTGGTTATTGACAATAAAAAAAATGACCCTATAAACAAGGGATTGATCAACATTAGCCACCAAATACTTGATTCAGAAGTTAGTTCGGAAGCTACCATTCTCTGTGAACCACCAAATACTTGAAAGCACAATGAATTCTCTTTTGGCAATAGAACTGCAAGATATAATTTGGCATGAAAAAAACCTCACTATTTAAAATTAATAAGGCAACAAATAAACACCATCTAGCAAAAGAGTTTTTTTTTAAAAAAAAAATTGTTGATACACAAAAAACAAGCAAATATGGCCCCCAGTCATATCACAAGATACTAGTCAATCAACAAAACATGTGGTGTAATCACTTGAAGGCCCTTAAGACGACATACACTCATCAGATATTGCTACAATTTGGTCTTTCATTCATAGGAACATTTTCTCTTTGGATTCACACACATAAAGGTTCAGGCCAGAAGAAAATAATGAAGCATCAAATGTCTAGAAACTTTAAGGAACTCAAATTTTTATTTTTTTACAGGTAATGGAAAGTCACTTGTATACTAACATAGCAATTAACAATCTGTCACATGAAAAATGGCAACGTACTCTGAAAGCAACTATCTAGTTTCATACGATGAAGAGGCAAATTCCAATTAAGAACTCACCATCCTGTTGTTAGCCTCCTTAAAACATTTAGAAGTGCATGAGTCTGGAAACTTTTGATCTCCACAAACTACAAAATTTTACAAAAAAGAATGAATTTTGTTGCAATCCGAGCAACAAAACCACTTCTGTTAATGTTTGTAGTTCAAATAAATAGAAAAGTAATTCAGGTGGCAATAGAACTGCAAAATATAACGAGAAAATTCTCACCCTAAGGTCTACCAAATGGTGATCCTTCAGACAGCCCATATATTCCTTTGCACATTGAGGGAACAATACATATAATTAGGATAAAAGTAAGAATAAAATTCTTGATACATAGCAGCAAGCCACAGTTTTATCACAAGAAACTAGTCAATCACAAAACATATAACAAGGAGTAATCACTGGATGGGTCTAAGTTTCAATTACATAAAGAAAGAAACTAAAGTGCAAAGCTAAGACAACCTATTTCTTGTCAAATTTCGAAATTCCTTTCCAGACTTTGGGTGGACCTGGTCCACGGAAGTCTTGCCAATTGATTTTGGACACCAATTGCAGGACCGTACCTCCGTGGGGCCAACACCAGAGAATTTGACCCCAACCACCCAAATGATTTGAAACACTTATATATGATGCCCAAATAGCGTGAGTTTCTAACTCTGAGTGGCTCACATGCTAACTAAATGCAAATAAAATCAATGTCAAGAAAAAACAAATTTACCTCACAGTTGCAGCAAGTACAAAAGATGAGACGAACAATTTTTGCCCACAGCATATCACTACTCAGAAAAGAAAATCCAACATATCAGTACTCAGTTGCATCAAATTCCCATTGTTAGTTTCAGCCTATTCAGGAAGATGTCCTCCTGCAATTCATTAAACAGCCAAAACGTCACATTTTCTTTATTTTTATTTTTTATTTTAAAAAAGAAAAAGGAAAAAAAGAACTTATGCTAATGAACTTTATAAGATAACAAACATGAAGCAAAACAAACCTCTGCACTTCATAATGATGCAGTAGATTTCTTTAAAGAGGAACAACCATTGAATTTCAGACACTCTTATAACCGTCCACCAAAGCATTTACACATTACAGAAAATGTTCTCCTACTCAACGCTGGTAAATGTTTATTTGCCACCAAAACACAATATCCAACTACTTTCAATCACACCTTGCAGCCTGGTTTCTCTAGGGGCCTACAGTACAAGGGACATTATCAATATGCATACATATATATACTATTGATAATGAAAAGAACAACCATTAAAAAAATTACCCGCACCTCTTGGTCAATAGAAAATGTTACCATCTAAAACCGGCTTCAGTTTCTCATTTCAACATTTTGATAATTGAAGGTATCAGAAACAGCATGTGCATCCAATTTGTTCAATGCCGGCTAGATATCAGGAAAACTGCCATTTTTTTACCATAAATCAAGTCAGTCACCTTAACAGTGATCACACAGTAGCCACAAGAAAATATTTTTCTATCACTGATTACCTTTTCCCTTATAGAAGCTTTGAGGAGAAAAGGTACTGAATGGTAATTCAAAGCACTTCCAACAAAAGAAAAAGAAACCAAAATTCCCCTTAACTTTTACAAGGTGCACAGGTTCCCACTAAACTTTCAGTACCTATTCATGAGAAAATAGCTAAACGTCTGAATCAACAAAGAAATTAACAACACATGCATAGTAGATTGAAATGGAAAGCCTACACAAACGTGCATCAGATCATATGAATTGTTTATGCAAATAAAGATAACTTTTAGTTTATCGTGGTGCTAATGCAGATTCTAATTAAACATACCATGCAAGTGCTAAGCTGGTTTCCAATCAACTCGAGATGCTTTTTGACACAAATAAAAGCATGCATTAAAAAATAGCAAATGAGGCTTCATCTGTTTCCTAGTACCCATTCATGGATCTTTTAGAGTAAATTCAACTTAATTTTTTGAGTTATTAGATATCACATGGAATATATGGCTTTCTTTTCAACTATAAAATTTTGAAGTGAACAACCAATAGTTATGGATAAATATTGTGGATAAATATTGTTACCATTTGTAGTTCAAATAAACAAAAAAGTATTTCTAGTGGCAATAGAATTGCAAAATATGACAGGAAAAATTTGGCAATCACTCACGTGGAAAATGGCAACAACATCTGAAAGCAACTGTCTAGTTTCAATTTTGTTTTTTACTATGAAAATGGGAAAAAGTCTAGTTTCATAAGAAGAGGTCAATTTCCAATTCAGAACCCTCCATCTTATTGAACGTTAGCCTCCTTACAGGATTCAGAAGTGATTACGAAAGCTTTTGTTCTCTGTGAAACAGAACCACTTCCCTTTTTGCAATTTCTGGTGGATGAGTTTTGTTAACATTTGCAGATCCAATAAACAGAAAAGTAATTCTGGTGGCAACATAACTGCAAAAAATAACAGAAAAAGTCCTCACCCCTTAGTCTTACATATTGTGATCCTTCAAACAGTCAACATCATATTCCTTTTCACACTGAGGGAACGAAAAATTCACATAAAAAAAAATAATAATAATAATAAATATATATATATAAACAACACATAAGCCAAAAAGTTAATAATGACTACTTTGAAATCTAATCTAATAATGCGTACCCATCATTTGCATCAGCTGTTTAAGCAAGGGTAGCTCGAGAATCTTTTAAGCACTCCACACATGATTTACATAGCAGCATCAAACTCCCATTGCCAGTTTCAGGAAGATGTCCTGCAATTCATTAAACAGCCAAAGCATCACGTTTTCTTTAAAAAAAGAAGTGAATGCAGATGAACTTTATAGCATAACAAATATGATGCAAAAGATACCTTTGCAATTCAGACTGATGGTAGATTTATTTGAAGAAGAATAACCATGGAATTTCGGACAGACTCTTCTAGCCGTCCAACGAAGCATTTACACATGCATTCATGATATTACAGAGAATGTTCTTCTACAGCCAACATAAAAATAAGCACACATGCAATGATCCACAAACAATCTAATGGGTCTTCTCAAATAGCATCGAGCACCCACTTCAACTCCTCTGCATTTGCCACCAAAGCATAATATCCCACTACTTTCAATCACACCTTGCAGCCTGGTATCTCCAGGGACTCTAGCCTACAATACAAAGAGACATAATCAATATTCATTTATATGTATATATGTATGTGTACTGCCCATAAAGTAAAGAATCTCCATTAGTTGGGTGTCCCTATAAAGTGGGAAAGAATTGGACCTGGTACCATTTGAGACAATTGATTGGCTGCGTTTATCAGAATAATATATCTATTCTACGACTAAAACAAATAGGTGCCTCTCTTATTACTTTTTTGTATCCCTCTGTTCCTCGGATACAATTCGATGCTTCTACGGCCAAATCTCAAATTATGTAAAGCCTTCAATGGATTCCTTATTAAAACATATATTTTTATTTGGGTGTATAGATAGTATTTCTTTATTCTTCATAATTTATTATCTGGTAAAACACTGCCCGACATATAGGCCCTACCAAAAAATAGGCCTCATGTATTTCTTCCTTAAAAACAATTAAATAATTATAACACAAAGAAAAAAAGAAGGGTGGTAGAATATTATATTTTATAAAGCAATGATGGAATGAAGTATGGGATCAAAATGCTCCTAGAGCACACAAATGAAATAGAAACCAGACAAGTATTTTAAATAATGTCATTTCCTTTATGAGAAAATAAGAGTCACAGTCTAAAGCAAGTTGCTGTAAAAAAGGAATTTACAATGCAAGTTTGCATGCTCTTGTGGCAGGAATTGATGAAATAGATGATTGACAGAGATTTATAAAAATGTTTCGTGTTTTTCTTCTTGAGAAGTGTTTTGAGTTTTGAGAAGAATTTGTAGCTCGCTATATATGAAAAATGTGTTAGTGGTGGGGCCACATCTGAAATTGGTTAAGTTGGGGACTCTTGTAAGAGAAAAGAGCAGAAGGTACCAGTCTCAGGAGGTATTGCTTGATTTTGAGTTTCAAGAAGTGTTTCATATCTTAGTAATTGGGCCTGAAATTCATCAAAGGAAAGCGATTTTTCTTGAACTGCAAATGAAAAGTCTACTGAATATAAAGTACCTGGTAACATTAAATAATTGTGCGGGGACCAAAATTTCTGCTGAAATTATGGCCTGTGGAAGCATCAAGATCAACTCCGATTAAAAATCTATCAAATTGACGATGTAAATTCAAAGTTAATATGACAAAAAATAAATACCATATGAAAAGTAAAAAGAATAAAATTATTGATACATAGTAGCGAGCAAATATGGCCCACAGTTTTATCACAGGAAACTAGTCAATCACAAAACATGTAACAAGGAGTAATCACTGGAAGGCCCTTAAGTTTCAATTACTTTAAGAAAGAAGCTAAAGTGGAAAGCTAAGACAACCTGTTTCTTGTCAAATTTTGAAATTCCTTTCTAGACTTTGGGTGGACCTGGTCCACAAAGGTCTTGCCAATTGATTTTGGACATCAATTGCAGGACCTCAACCACCCAAATGATTTGGACATCAATTCCTTTCTATATATGATACCCAATTAGCATGAGTTTCTGACTCTGAGTGGCTCACATGCTCAGTAAATGTAAATAAAATCAATCTCAAGCAGAAAAAAAATTTACCTTGCAGTTGCAGCAAGCACAAGAGATGAGACCAACAATTTCTGCCCACAACATAATATTACTACTCAGAAAAGAAAATCCAACATATCAGTTCTCAGTTGCATCAAATTCCCACTGTATGTTTCAAGTAGATGTCCTGTAATTCATTAAACAGCCAAAACGTCACATTGTATTTATTTAAACAAAAACAAAGAACTTATGTTGATGAACTTTATAACATAACAAACAGGATGCAAAACAAACCTCTGCAATTCAGAATGATGCGGTAGATTTCTTTGAAGAGGAACAACCATAGAATTTCAGACAAACTCTTCTAGCAATCCAACGAAGCATTTACACATGCATTCATGACAGTACAAAGAATGTTCTCCTTCTCCAGCTAGTAATATATACGCTAGTAAATAGTTTTTGAACTTTCCACATGCAGCTCGAGCAACACATAACAACCTACAGCCAACATAAAAACACCTCCTTCTGCATTTGCCACAAAAACACAATATCCCAGTACTTTCAATCACACCTTGCAGCCCGGTTTCTCCAGGGACTCTAGCCTACAATACAAAGAGACATAATCAATATTCATATATATATATATATATGTGTGTGTGTGTGTGCGCGCGTGTGTGTGTGAACTACTGATAAAGAAAATAATCACCATTAAAAAAATTACCCGCAACTCTTAGTCAATAGAAAATGTTGCCATCTAAAACCAGCTTCAATTCTCATTTCAACATTTGATAATTGAAGGTAACAGAAACAGCACTAGCTTCCAATTGGTTCAATGCCAGCTAGATATAAGGAAAACTGCCATTTTTTACCATAAATCAAGTGAGTCACCTTAACAATGATCAAGCAGTAGCCACAAGAAAATCATTTTTTATCATTGATTACCTTTTCCCTTATAGCTGCTTTGGGGAGAAAAGGTACTGAATGGTAATTCAAAGCCTACACTTCCAAGAAAAGAAAAAGAAACCAAAATTTCTCCGTTTTGTTGATTTCGTACAACACTTTTACAAGGTCCACAGGTTCCCACTGAACTTTCAATACCTATTCATGAGAAATAACAACACATGCATAACAAAGAAAAATAGGTAAATGTCTGAATCAACAAAGAAATAACAACACATGCATAACAGATTGAAATGGAAAACCTACACAAACGTGAATCAGATGATATGATTGATTGGAGATAAGTTAGTTTATCATAGAGCTAATGCAGATTCCAATTAAACATTTCATGCAACAGCTAAGCTGGTTTCTAATCAGCTAGAGTTGCTTTTTGACACAAAAAAAAAAGCATGACATTAAAAATAGCAAATTAGGCTTTGTCTGTTTCCAAGTACCCATTCATGGATCTTTTAAAGTAAAATCAACTTAATTTTTGAGTTATTATTAGATATCACATGGAATATATATGACTTTCTTTTCAAGTAGATAATTTTTAAGTTGTTCACCAATAGTTATCAACTTCGCAAACACAGGACAACCACACAACATATTCTTTTTAATAAGTAGTGTTGTATATCAAAAGCACAATGGGACACAACCCTATTACAAGTATAAAAGGAGAACGTCAAGGAGCACCCACAAGAGACCCAAGCTCACAAGGAGCACCCACAAAAGACCCAAAACAGACCCACCCAAGAAACACAAACAACCCCATAGTCAGGCCCTTCCTTCTCACAAAACCCTCAAAAGCGGACACCTACAAGAATCATCCTACACGTAGGCCTACATCCCAATAGTCTTGCCCTTCTTTCCCGGCCCACTAGCTATACCATAGTTAATGGAGCTCTCTAGGTTTAGCAGCTCTCTCTTGCCCTTCGTCCGAGGTCTCCTCCCTTCTAAGTCCCGCATCACCTCCTGCATCCTTTGCCGACTCCTCAGTGCCATCCGGGGGGAGTCCAGCCTTATTTGCCCGACGTGTTTGCTCTTCAATATTCTTCAAAGCCTTCATATCGTGCTGCGCTCTTTCCCTCAGCCATCCAAGCAACCAAGCCTGAGGTTTGGTCAGACCATCTTCCAAAGATATGGCGTCAGAGTTGCAAACCTCCAAGGACTGCCCAAATGCTTTATTAGACCCGAGAATAGCCAAAACAGACCCCTGCGAACAAGGAGAAGAAGAATCCTGCCGGTCCATGACCCGAGGGGAGAACTGATCAGCCCTGGCTGGATCAGCAAGCGGCGTCGGAGCCAACACAGGAAGAATCTCAGGTGATGTAGGGATCACCGGAGAAGACACCGGCTTTGCAGCTACAGTCACCACCGGATGCGTAGACCCAGAACCCAACCCAGACCACTCCGGTAAAGAAATCACCGGCGTAGACACAGCCGCACCCACAGAAGGAACCCCAGACGGCAACTCCAAGGCCACACCCACAGCAACCACCGAAACCTCAGTAACCTCAATGGAAAGTTCCATCGGCGACCCAGAGTCCGAAGAAGGCACCACCTCTGCGTCAGAGACCAAAGGAGTCACCGGAAAAATCTCGGGCGACATTGTCGGTACCAAAGTTTAGGGGAAATGGATTTGAAGTTATAAGGGTTAAGGGATGCAAAAATGGAAGTAGTCGGTTTCTGCTTTAAATCAGATTAGGAAATACTTAATTATTAAGGGTTTGATTATGTATGAGCAACCAAAAAAAAAAAAACAGAGCAAACCGAGAAGTTGTTCACTAAAAATCAACTAACATGTTAGTCATCAAATAAATATGCAGAATAATTGGGTATATATCGTTGAAAGTGGGTGGAGCATTCTTTTTTTTTTAATCAAAGATATATAGCAACTAAAAGCAGATTAAAACAGAGACTATAAATCATATAAGATAAATTAGGTGATTGAAAATTACACATACCGAAATATGGGGACTCCTGCTAGACAGACTTTTCGCTTATCCAATCCATTCGGCATCAATCTCTATCTGTTCGACATGAGCAATCTTGCGCCATTCTTTTCCTTTTTTACTTTGCAACTTTTTCTCCAACAAAGGACATTCATAAATTTTTAGAATAGAAAGGGAGGGAGGCAGCCCCTGTTCCGGCATACAATTGAGCTTAGGGCAGTCCGAGATAAACAATTTTTCAAGAGCATTGAGGTGTTGAAGCCCTTTCTTGTCCAAAGATTTCAAATTTGGAAAGTTCCATATGGAAAGGGAGGTCAGACTAGTGGGCAGCAACTGCTCCTCTGGGAAGGACTCCACATCTTCAGATCTGCTATCGATTATAAAATTTGTAAGAAAAGGGAGGTTCTGCAAACCCCATCCCATCCGACTTGTAACGAGTTTCTTACAACCTATAATCCAAATTGATTTCAGATTGGAAGGCAACCCCCCTTCAGGAAACGACTCAACTTTTGGACAATCCCGTATATGCAAATCCTCAAGAGACGGAAGGAGTATGTGCATTTTGTCAGGAAGTGATCTCAAACTGCCACAACCATGGACCCTAAACTCTGTGAGTTTGGGGGCACGCAATCCTCCTTTTGGAAAAGAAACAAAATTATGGCAATTTCTGATATTAATCTCCAAGGCGACTAAATCATGTTCATAATTTTCTGGAACCGTAAGAGATTCCAAATTGCTACACGAATCGATTTCAATGTGATAAAGATTTGGGAATAAATCTAATGGAAAGGACTTCACAGAATCACAATTCCACAACGACAGTTTTCCAAGGGATGAATAGTCCAGGTTTGTTGGGAGCTCTAACTTCTTACAATATTTAATCTCAAGGGTTTTTAATGTAGAGGGAAGACCATCCTTAGGAAGGGACACAAGTGAGGAACAGTTACTGATCACCAACTCTTGAAGACCGCCATTGGAGTCTATCATTCCCTTGGGTAGAAACTCTAGTGCATCAAATCTTCCAATTTCGAGCTTCTGCATTCCTGGTGGCCATTCATTTAACAAAACCCCATTACAATCATCCAGACTCAAATTACGTATGGCAGGAGTCCTTGGAAGTGGAGTCACCAGTTGCTGACAATTAGTAATATCAAGTATGGCTAAACAAGGAAGATGGACAGGCAACCCTCCTGTTAGTTTAGGGCAGTTTCTAATATAAAGCTCTTCAAGTTGAGGAAAACCTACACCCTCATTTTCGTCACCAAAATAATTCCATTCCTCCCACTTCTTCATATTCTCAAACTTAAGAACTTTGAGGGCACCAAATGGCTTAGATGAAGAAGAACCGCTACCAAAAAATTCACTACCCACTGTAACAACTTCATCAAAACCAGCAATATAGAGGTTCTGCAGAGATTGTAGCTGCCCAAGGGGTGGCAAATTGTTGCAATACGTACAATTTTGTAGCTCAAGAGATGCTACATTAGAGAATGAAGGATGCCCTACCCAATCTGAAAAACTTTTACCACCGTAGTATCTAATAGTGAGGCTTTTCAAGCTTGTATGGGGCTGGAGACTATCAAGTACACTTCTCTGACTTTCTGAAAAATTAGTATCAACATTCCATTTCAATACCAATTCTTTGAGGTACTTTTTATCCCTCAAGCTTGCATTGAGCATCGGTAGGAGATTCAACATTTTGGAGCTCCAATATAAGCGATCCTTGAAGATTTGTAAAATTTCCTAACTCTCAATGCAAGTCCACTACCTTTGCCAACGATAAATTTAGTCAACGTCTGGAGGCATTTTAATCTACCCAAATGTATCGGCATCTCTTTTATGCCTGTTTTGGTAATATCAAGATGACGTAAACTAATGAGTTTCCACATATCTCTTGGCAACGCAACAAGCCTTTTACAATTTGACAATCTCAATGTCTGCAAATTGCACAATTGACATATAGAATCAGGTAGTCTTTGAACTTCAGTGAAAGAGAGATCCAAGTAACGTAGGTGTTTAAGTTTGCCAATTGACTCTAGCAATTCAGTAATGTTCCTATACTTGGACAGAGAAAGCAACCGTAAGCATCTTAGTGTCGGCAGTAAATCATGTGCTACTTTTTTACTCAAGTGGTAGCGGGGCCAATTATAACCTGACATATCTAAATGTAGGAAAGTGTGCAATCTCTTAGCTTTGTGAAGGGTCTCAAACTTCTTTAAGCTATGGAATGGTTGTTTGAAAAAATAGGACAAATGGCGAGTATTGTTTACTATCTCGTGAGAACAACCATCCTCCAACCTTGAAATAAATTGTCCAGATATAGATTTTGCTAAATCACTCACAAGATCATGCATTACAAAACATGACTTGTCATCACTTGATTTTTGGAATAATGATCTTGATTCTAGAGTGAGGAAATACTCATTACCAACTTCTTCCATTGTTCTGTTTTTGGGTTGATATATGTAACCTTCCGCCATCCATAACAAGATTAATTGATCTTTTTTGAAAGCATAATCCTTTGGGAATATTGAACAATAAGCAAAGCATTGCTTTAGAGGTGAAGAGAGATATTTGTAGCTTAACCTTAGAGCTGGAAGAATACCCATCTCATCAATTGGCAAATCCCATAATTCACTCTTTAATATTTTGTCCCATTCATTAACATCTGGTTTAGATCCTAATAAAGCACCAATTGTCTTGACTGCTAATGGAAGGCCTCCGCACTTTTCAATGATTTTTCTACCTAGTACTTCTAACTCTCCATGTGCATTAGAGTTACCATCATGGAATGCATGTGCTGCAAATAGTGACCAGCAATCTTCTTCTGGTAACTCCATTAGACGATGAGATAGAGCTCTAGCAACTGATGCAACACTATTATTACGTGTTGTTACAAGGACCTTACTTCCCTGTGCCCCATATTTGAAGGGTTTACACAATGCCTCCCACTGAACATAACTTTCATTCCAAACATCATCTAAAACAAGTAGAAACTTATTTCCTGTTAGACACTCCCTTAGCCTAAGTTGAAGTTGATTCAGATCTTTAATATCACAAGTTGATGAAGTTACTGCCTCCAGAATTGTTTTCGTTATCTTGAACACGTCAAATTCTTCAGAAACACAAACCCATGCATCAAGGTTATTAAAGTGCTTCTTCACCCTATTGTCATTGTATACAAACTGAGCAAGGGTGGTCTTGCCCATCCCTCCCATGCCGATTATAGCAATCACACTCATCTCATTGCCACGTGCATCATCTGAGAGTATCATTTTAATAATTGCCTCCTTGTCAACATCCCTACCACAAATATCAGATTCTTCAACCAAAGAAGTTGTGGGCAATCTTTCAGATGATTTCCCTCCAAAACCCTCTTTAAGACCTATAAGATCCTTTTGTTGTGCTAGAGATTCTAGTCGCCAAGTATCTCTTTTATCTTTGGCTCTATTTGTTGGACAAAAGAATTACAGCGAGAGATAGACTTTCGTACCTTGCTTGCGATGGTTTGAAATTGAGCATCCAACTCGCCGCATGAGGCTTGAGTAGCAATCTCATCCAAGACTGCTCTGCATCATAGACCGCATCTTTCACTCATCAAGCCACTTTTTCACGCAGGCTTTGTAACTTGCACTTCTTGACGTCTTCAAGCACTGCAGCGAAGGTCATGAATGATGTCTCCAACTTCTTGAGAGTCCTTCTGAGAGTTTTCGATGCGAAAGAACTCAACGAAGTCACGGATGCCATTTTTGAAAAAGCTTGGAGGAAGGAGAGAGAAAATGGTTGCAATCTCAGCCATGTTTTCTTGTTTGGAAATCAAAGGAAATGAAGGAAGGGAGCATAAGTAGCGAGCAAAAGCGAGAGAGGAAGCTGCGTTTTGCTTTAACAGGAAGAAGTGGACTTAAAAACTTGACTTCAGTAGAATGTGCCATCTACCATTCCATGCAAGGCAGTCCACATGTTTGTTTTTGTTTTTCATTTTTTTTTTTCCGTTGGGAAATTAAAAGGATAATGGTTTTGAGTAAAGCTTTTCTCTCCTGACAAATGGTTAGGCTTTCTCTCCTCTTAATTAAATCTCGCATCCTTAATGTGAAAGAGATTTAATCTCAAATCTTTGACATATATATATAGTGCCAATAAATTTTATCAGTTAGACTAATTTATACACATTTTAATGAAAACTCAGCAATCAAATTATTGTTGTTTTTATTAAAGACTTAATTGCACTTTTACGAAAGGTTAAACAATATTTTTAGAAATTGTGTTTTTATTAACTGCATTTTCTTAACCCTATTGAAATGAAAATTTTCAACATTTTGATACCCAAAAGTGTGGACAATCCAAACATGAAAGAAAGAAAAATAAACTTCATGGACATTTCCTTTGAAAAAGAGAGCGATCTAGAAGTGCGGAATTACCAAAAATCGTCAATCAATAATTGTGCAAGTGGACTAGCATTATCTTGTTTAAGTGGAAGAATAGTATCAAACAGAGACCACAATTAATTAGGACCACAACTGGAAGAATATTATCTTGTTCTTGCAATAATGTCATGAAATAATAGGACCACATGATCGTGGGAAAGCGACTCGGCTTAGAGCATTCATATATGACTAAGCAAATATTTAGTTAAATTTTAGCTAAAAAAATCACATTTTTTTTATTTTAGCTACGTACCCACTTTTTTAAAACACCTATATTCGGCTCAGCATTTTAAATATTCTTTTTTATTATTATTATTAAAATTCAAGTGTCACTCAATAGCAATTTGAGGAGAGATCATAAAAATAATTTTTTTATTGAAGGAGAGACGATAGAACAAATTTTAAATTAATATATGTTATGAATTGTTGAGCTACAATGCTCAGCAAATTTGCAACAATGGCAAATCATTGTTGACCAACTACAGTGCTCACTTTTAATTTTTTTAGTTTTTTATGTTATATATTTATATATTTTTTATTAAGAGTGATATATGTCATCATTTTATTAGTGCTGACAAGGCATCTTAACAGAATCCGTCAAATGTTTTGATGGAATTTGACTGTATGGACTATTTTTTATTTTTTATTTTTTTTGCATACTTCAAAGACCTCTGAATTCATTTTTATACCACAAAAAGCTAATTGTAAATCAGGTAAACCATAAGAACTGATTTTGTATCTTTTTTGGCTAATTATAATATACTTATACCAATCCCTAGTTAAAAAAAGAATTCACTATACTTGAAAATGGGAAAGATCTATTTGCATAAAGTTGAATGACTCAAAATTTGTTAGACTAATTAAATTATCTCTCATTTTCATTTGTATGGTTGTCCCAAAGTGTTTGATGCTCACCACGGCTGAATTACACATCATGAATCTGCTTTCCCAATAATTAATTGACCAAATTGCTAGTAATTCGGACAATTAGTAGCACATATCAACCTAAGACCTACTTGAGTAAGTAAGTCCCATAAAAATCCCCTCATACTTGCTGATCATGTCGCTAACAATCTGAAAAGACTACACTAGATGTCAATCCACACATCACACTCTTATCGTCAAAAACACGCAACATTGGAATGTATCACCTTGTGTGCAAATCCCTCATGCAAAGCTCATTCTAACATGAAATCATGTCAATGTCAGAATTATATGAGCAAAATTTAATGGGTTTTTCTTGGTGATTTGTAATGGATATGCAATTGAAAGGGATATTTATTAAGATAGTGGATAGATATAACCAATGCAATATATTAAAATGATAAGAACAATTAAAGATGTTGAAAAAATCTCTAGAGAATTCAAGCCAATACAATATTATGATTTCTTGCTCTCTTTTCCGTTGGTGCCCATTGATATAAGCTCAATTCTGTCAGAATATTCTAAACAGAATGGCAGCTCTTCAACCCATACACCTATCCAACTTCTACAGTTGTCCAACCCGAAACGTAAACTTGTAAAGCAATACAAAATGCAAGGTAATAGAAGATAAAATACAATGGGGATAACTTTTATAAGGAGCAGGTGTAAACCAACTCCTTTGTGCCTACTAATCATAATTGGACACCTCATCATTTTAGAAAAAACCTAAGTTTAAGAAAAAAAAACGCTAACACACCAGATTCTACCAAAAAATAAGAAAAAAACAACAATTAAAAAATTAATCAATTTTTTTTTTTTTTTTTTTTTTAAAAAAACAAAACAAAAAAGAACAAAAGCAAAAACAATAATTAAAGGGGTCATCCCCACTTGGGGTGGCAGTAGCCACCATGACACATGCAGGGTGGTCGACAAGCCACCCCAAACCTAGGGGTGGCTTGCCCGCCGCCCGGATGGGTGGGGATGGTGGCGCAGCCACCCATGGCCTGGTGTGGCTCATCGGCCACCCCAGGCAGATCTGGGGTGGCCGCACAACCACTCCATGGACTGTCTAGGGTGGCCAGCGAGCCACCCCATGGCCTAGGGGTGGCGGCGCGCCACCTCGGGCAAATCTGGGGTGGTCGTTGAGCCACCCTAGGCCCGCAGCCACCCCCAACCCATCTGAGGTGGCCAGCAAGCCACCCCAGGCCTAGGGGTGGCCACGTGGCCACCCTAGGCAAATCTAGGGTGGCCGGCGAGCCACCCCAAGTGCGAGATGGGGTGGCAGCCAGCCACCCCTTTAATTTTTGTTTTTCTTTCTTTTAAAAAATAATTAATTAATTAATTTTTTAAGTATTTTGTTTTCTCATTTTTAGTATAATCTAGTATGGTAGTGTTTTTTTCTTAAACTTAAGTTATTTCTGATACGCTGAGGTGTCCAATTATGATTGGTGGGCACAAAAAAGCCGATGTATAGAAGTAATCCTCGGGTACAATTGTTAGAACGACGAAGGGAGAGTGTTGGTGCTTGTGCTAAAGCCTTACATTTCTGACCTAACAGTAGTGAAGCTTTTACAACTTGAAAAGTTGCGAAATTTAACAAAGCCTTGAGGTTTCAAAATATTATTCTGGAAGGAGATACTTTGAAAATAATGCAGTGTGAAGAAAAGGACTGCACGGAGTTGGTATGGGCAATTATTGATGATACAAAGATTGTGTTAAATAGTCTCCACCATGGTTTGTGGGGCACATCAAAAGGGCGCCAATTGTGTTGCTCACCGTCTAACGAATGAAACAAGTTTGGATGAAATATTATCTTGTATTTATCACGAGATATAGTAATTTATTGAGCACAGTAAACACGAAACTAGAGCATTGAAAAATTTCAACCCTTACGGATGTTATTATAGCTAACTACAAAGCGAGATCGCTAAAATAACCTCCATGTTATTTTTCCTACATAAAAAATCATAAAATTAGTATTATAGCCACCCAACTAAATTACATGCATCCTAATGCCCAAAAATGTTAGTGGCGAGAATTCAATGATTCTTTGCTTACTAGGAAGGAAAAAGAAGAAGAAAGGAATGGCAGCAGGATCTGCTTAACTTAACTTGTGTTAATTTTGGAAAAAGTAGAGACATTAGTAACGTGCATCATGATTGTGCAATAACTCAACCACAGCAGCAACCACTCCTTTTCCCTCCACGAAATGTCCAACCGGTTCCTCAATCTTCCTATTTAGAAGCTTATCAAGTTCCCCACGCAATTTCTGCAAAAAACCAAAGCTAAATATATAAAGGGAGAAGGAAAAAGAAAAGGAAAAGGAGTCATAAAATCAATAAGAAATCTTGAGGACATTACCCGTATTAGCTCTAAAGCGCTCTTTGATGCAGAGAAATGAAGGTAACCACCAAGCATCTCAATGCCCTCCCGGATTTGCTAGGGATGAGATTACCACCAAATAGAAGTAGGCGTAGTCGATATATTTGTAGAGTCTCGGACGTAGATGCCAGTTGTTTTCACCTTTTCACTTTGTAAACCATGTGCAGCGAGGAAGAGATGAACCCTGCATTGTGAAGCGGGATGGATGTCAACTTTCCCAACTTCTTTAGTGTAGAATTGTGTTCGCTTTCCTCTTCTTTTGCCTGCACAACATTTGGGTAGAGTCCAGCACAAAGGATTGCACAGACCATCTCCAAATCATGGCTGTATTGGTTGTAAGCCTGCACAAACATATAACAACAATTTTCATATGGTTATATGAGAAGAAAATAGAATGGTAAAGTTCATTGGCCACAAAGTCGGTTGATGAGGAATTCTTGGGTTGAAATGTTAAATATGAGAAGAAAATAGAATGGTAAAGTTCATTGGCCACAAAGTCGGTTGATGAGGAATTCTTGGGTTGAAATGTTAAATACTAAGAAAAAAATAACAAAAAGAAGTGGTGAGGGGGGAGGAATGCTTCACTTTAGAAAGCAAAAATTGAAAATCATAAAATCTTACATTAGCACCCCTTGATTTGTCTACAAAGCCAATGTCTGATAATAGATCTAGAAACTGCATTCTCATATCGTCCATCAACTGCAAGGTTACTGGGGACAAAAAGCTATCCCAACAGAATGCTCTTTCCCTTCCATTTCGTTTTGCATCCTTCCATCCTTCAAAGGCTTTGAGAACTGCTATGTGGTCACTGCATCAAAAATGTGAGCAAAATTTTGGAATTAGCGACAGAATCAAGGACATATTTGGAAAACTCGGATGCAAAGGTGCAGCAGAATGGCTCGACAATGACCAACTTGCAAGAATCACCAGACAAAGGATCTTTTCTGCATCAGCTTCCTCTTTCCTATTTATTGGTAGGACAAAGGGTCACGATGTGCAAGGGCTGTGGCAATTGTTAAGGCAGGATTGAGGCATTGAAAGATAGACCCCATAAGAAGCATCTTCCCAATATTTGGGTCCAATGGTAGAGTGCAAAGATGGCAACCTTTACACAAAATTATTCAGATTACAATCACATATCATCCTAAAGGTAACAATCCGATAGAGACAACTTGTATTCATTATTGCATACCAAGGAGTAAGCTCCTCCATATCATCTAAGGCTCCAATTGTTTTAAGAAGTTCAATTGCATTTTGAGCGGCAAGAGAATCTGGGGTTGAAGTGCTTTGGCCAAAAATGATCCAATAGTTCCAAGCTGCAAACTTTTGATATTGAGGCATAGCTCTTGCAAAGGTGTTCGAGAATCTCGGGTAACGATCTTGAAGCATTGCATCGTGGATCATTTTTGGATATAGTCTATAACAAATTCCAGGTTGCACACGGCCAGCACGACCTCGTCTCTGAAATTGTTTAACCATAATCAACGAGAAAGAGGGAAGATAAAAAGGAAAAGAAGGGACATCAATTAAGCAACATATCAATTTAGCTAAATAAGCTGGAGAAACATGTTTCAAAAAGAACCTCTTGTTTGCTATTATTATGGCACTAACTGTATACGATGTGCGGAAGCCTTAGAAATCCACGATGGTAATAGACAAGCCAGTTTGTTCAGGCATCATAACTAGTTTCCTTTGCCTTTCCACTGTCTATGACATACACAACATCATCTATAGTGATACTACTCTCTGCAATATTTGTTGCCAGCACAATTTTCCTACAATAATAGATAAAGCATGTTAGAATTTAGCAAACAAAAGGCAAGAATTTTAGAGATTTTTGTGACGTGAAATTGTAAGGGGCTTAGCAGTGTTCCAAATGACATTCTCATTAAATACAGGAAAAACGAGTACTATGGTCAACAAACTCTAACACTAAAGGTACCACAGAGGCTCATCACTCGCACCTTTAACGATCATACCAGTGCAAATAAACAGAAATTATTGATATGTATGCTCATTAGTGTGAGAATCAAATGAACTGAAAAGACGCTATAACTAAATGAGATTCATGCACAAGACTGCATTCCCATTCCTTTGTGCCTTGGTCCTCTTAATGTAAGAAAACTATGCCTGATGAGCCATAATTGAGCTATGTAATCCATATATGCAGGTGATAGACAACAAAGAAATACTCACAAATATTTCCATAGCAACGTAACAGAACTAAACAATAAAAGAAGTAAAAATAATCTTAATATTAAAAGATAAAATTAGTAAAAGTAAGCTTGCCTCTTGTTAGGGAGGGCGATCAAATATCTCACGTTGATTGATGGTGGGCATTGAACCATGTAGGGAAGGACCAGAAACTTGCTGGGATTGCCAAGGAAGTTGTTTCCTTTAACTTTGTCAAGTAGCTTAGAAATGTCATCCCAACCTGTAAGGAATACAAGAATAGCTCCATCACCTTCATGGCGACATATATATTCAATTGTCGCCTCCACCTATAATTCAACACCAGTGAGATGACTACAAGAAAAATCCTAATTTGAATTGGAGTCCGGAGATAGATATTAATAATAAATGATATTGCATAAAGGAAAGAGGAAGTAGAAATATCTCATCTTTGGAATGGAGTGGAAAAAATCTATATAACAAAGCTGTCATCCCAGTTCCCCACCCAAGCAATATATAACGAGCACATCCAGCAATCTCCTACTAACGAATTATGAATCCGAATTGCAAAAGGAGAGTGCCATCTGAATTGCCCACTGAATTGCATTAGTGGGCAACAAGAATAGCCGTGCTTAACTTAACAAAAATAGGCCTCATGTATTTCTTCCTTAAAAAAAAATAAATAATTATAACACAAAGAAAAAAAGAAGGGTGGTAGAATATTATAAAGGAATGAAGGAATGAAGTATGGGATCGCACACAAATGAAATAGAAACCAGACAAGTATTTTAAATAATGTCATTTCCTTTAAGAAAATAAGAGTCACATCTAAAGCAAGTTGCTGTAAAAGAGAATTTACAATGCAAGTTCGCATGCTCTTGTGGCGAGAATTGATGAAATTGATGATTGTGATTTATAAAAATGTTTCGTGTTTTTCTTCTTAAGAAGTGTTTTGAGTTTTGACAAGAATTTTGTAGCTTGCTATGAAAAATGTGTTAGTGGTGGGGCATCTGAAATTGGTGAAGTTGGGGACTCTTGTAAGAAAAGAGCAAAAGGTACCAGTCTCGGGAGGTATTGCTTGATTTTGAGTTTCAAGAAGTGTTTCATATCTTAGTAATTCGGCCTGAAACTCATCAAAGGAAAGTGATTTTTCTTGAACAGCAAATGAAAAGTCTACTGAATATAAAGTACCTGGTAACATAAAATAATTGTGCAAGGACCAAAATTTCTGCTGAAATTATGGCCTGCGGAAGCATCAAGATCAACTCCGATTAAAAATCTATCAAATTGACGAAGTAAATTTAAAGTTAATATGACAAAAAATAAATACCATATGAAAAGTAAAAAGAATAAAATTATTGATACATAGTAGCGAGCAAACATGGTCCACAGTTTTATCACAGGAAACTAGTCAATCACAAAGCATGTAACAAGGAGTAATCACTGGAAGTCCCTTAAGTTTCAATTACTTTAAGAAAGAAGCTAAAGTGGAAAGCTAAGACAACCTGTTTCTTGTCAAATTTGAAATTCCTTTCTAGACTTTGGGTGGACTGGTCCACAAGGTCTTGCCAATTGATTTTGGACATCAATTGCAGGACCTCAACCACCCAAATGATTTGAAACACTTATATATGATACCCAATTAGCATGAGTTTCTGACTTTGAGTGGCTCACATGCTCGATAAATGTAAATAAAATCAATCTCAAGCGAGAAAAAATTTACCTCGCATGATTGCAGCAAGCACAAGAGATGAGACCAACAATTTCTGCCCACAACATAATATTACTACTCGAAAAGAAAATCCAACATATCGATTACTCAGTTGCATCAAATTCCCATTGTCTGTTTTGGTAGATGTCCTGTAATTCATTAAACAGCCCAAGCGTCACATTTTATTTATTTAAACAAAAACAAAGAACTTATGTTGATGAACTTTTATAACATAATAAACAGGATGCAAAACAAACCTCTGCAATTCAGAATGATGCGGTAGATTTCTTTGAAGATGAACAACCATAGAATTTCAGACAAACTCTTCTAGCAATCCAACGAAGCATTTACACATGCATTCATGACAGTACAAAGAATGTTCTCCTTCTCCAGGAAAATATACACTAGTAAATAGTTTTTGCACTTGCCACATGCAGCTCGAACAACACATAACAACCTACAGCCAACATAAAAACACCTCCTTCTGCATTTGCCACAAAAACACAATATCCGAGTACTTTGAATCACACCTTGCAGCCCGGTTTCTCCAGGGACTCTAGCCTACAATACAAAGAGACATAATCAATATTCATATATATATATATGGCTGTGCACGGTCGGTTCGGGGCGGGTTTGGAGTTTTGCCACCCGACCCGTGACCATCGGGTTTAGTAAATTCCTACCCGTTACCGGATTAAATGCACTAAAACCGTCGGATTTCGGGTAGTTCGGGCGGGTTTAGCGGGCGGGTTGGTCGGGCGGGCGGGTATTTTAATGGACATCAATTTCAAATTTAAGTCCTGATTTTTTGTAATTTTTTAAAAACCGGTCTTCTGTAATTATTTTTAAAAACCGGTTTGGACTAAAACTTATCAGAAATTCTTTTTTTTTTTTTTTATTGTTTACAATTTTTATGGTTGGATTTTTTTGTGTGAATCCAACCATATATTTTATGAAAATATATGGTTGACTTTCTAGAGAGAGAGAGAGAGAGAGAGATGAGAGAGAAACCTTGAGATCGGCACGACTGTGAGAGAGAGAGAGAGAGCGGTATGGTTCTCCGCCGAGATCCTCCGCCGGCGAGAGTGAGAGGAGAGGCGCTTGTGCAGGAGAGTGGACTGAGAGACAAGTGAGGTGAGAGCGCTGGCCTTGGTGCGGAGAGGGGAGAGTCACGGGCACGGCGTCGGCTTGTGTGAAAGGAGAGAAAAGCTGAAAATCAGAAAATGTGAGGAATGAGGAAGGATATTAGGGATTTAGGGTTAAGTTACATATGGCGGAGCCAACACGGGAAGAATCTCGGGTGATGTAGGGATCACCGGAGAAGACACCGCTTTGCAGCTCTGATCACCACCGGATCGTAGACCCAGAACCCAACCCAGACCACTCCGGTAAAGAAATTACCGGCGTAGACACACCGCACCCACCTGAAGGAACCCCAGACGGCAACTCCAAGGCCACACCCACAGCAACCACGAAACCTCGGTAACCTCAATGGAAAGTTCCATCGGCCCGAAGAAGGCACCACCTCTGCGTCGAGAGACCAAAGGAGTCACCGGAAAAATCTCGGGCGACATGGTGGTACCAAAGTTTAGGGAAATGGATTTGAAGTTATAAGGGTTAAGGGATGCAAAAATGGAAGTAGTCGGTTTCTGCTTTAAATCAGATTAGGAAATACTTAATTATTAAGGGTTTGATTATGTATGAGCAACCAAAAAAAAAAAAACAGAGCAAACCGAGAAGTTGTTCACTAAAAATCAACTAACATGTTAGTCATCAAATAAATATCAGAATAATTGGGTATATATCGTTGAAAGTGGGTGGAGCATTCTTTTTTTATCAAAGATATATAGCAACTAAAAGATTAAAGCAGAGAGGGTAAATCATATAAGATAAATTAGGTGATTGAAAATTACACGTGCCGAAATTTGGGGACTCTGCTAGAGCGGACTTTACGCTTATCCAATCCATTCGTAATCAATCCGTATGTGTTCGACATGAGCAATCTTGCGCCATTCTTTTCCTTTTTACTTTGCCATTTTTTCTTCAACAGAGGACATGCAGATTGTAGAATAGAAAGGGAGGAGGCAGCCCTGTTCCGGCATACAATTGAGCTTAGGGCGATTCGAGATCGCAATTCTTTAAGAGCATTGAGGTGTTGAAGCCCTTTCTTGTCCAAAGATTTCAAATTTGGAAAGTTCCATATTCTAAGGTAGGTCGGACTAGCGGGCAGCAAGCTGCTCCTGCAGGAAGGACTCCACATCTTGAGATCGCCATCGATTGACAAAGATCTAAGAAAGGGAGGTTCTGCAAACCCCATCCCATCCGACTTGCAATGAGTTTCTCACAATCACTTATCGAAATTGATTTCAAATTGGAAGGCAACCCCCCTTCAGGAAACGACTCAACTTCTGGACACTCACATGAGAAAAACTCAAGAGACGGAAGGAATATGTGCATTTTGTCGAAGTGATCTCAAGCGCCACAACCATAGACACTAAGCGTTGTGAGTTTGGGGCACATAATCCTCCTTTTGGAAAAGAAACAAAATTATGGCAACCTCCGATATTAATCTCAAGGCGACTAAATCATGTTCATAATTTTATGGAACCGTAAGAGATTCCAAATTGCTACACCCAAAGATATCGATGTGATAAAGATTTGGGAATAAATCTAATGGAAAGGACTTCACAGAATCACATGTCCACAACCACAGTTTTCCAAGGGATGAATAGTCCAGGTTTGCTGAGAGCTCCAACCTCATACAACTATAAATCTTAAGGGTATTTAATGTAGAGGGAAGACCATCCTTAGGAAGGGACACAAGTGAGGAACAACTACTGATCACCAACTCTTGAAGACCACCGTTGGAGTCTATCATTCCCTCGGGAAGGGACTCTAGTGCATCAAATCTTCCAATTTCGAGCTTCTGCATTCCAGGTGGCCATTCATTTAACAAAACCCTATTACAATTATGCAGCCTCAAATTACGTATAGCAGGAGTCCTTGGGAGTGGAGCCACCAGTTGCTGACAACGATCAATATGAAGTATGGCTAAAGAAGGAAGATGGACAGGCAACCCTCCTATCAGTTCAGGGCAGTTGCTAATATGAAGCTCTTCAAGTTGAGGAAAACCTACATCCTCATTTTCGTCACCAAAATAATTCCATTCCCCCCACTTCCACATATTCTCGAACTTAAGAAATTTGAGGGCACCAAATGGCTTAGATGAAGAAGAACCGCTACCAAAAAACTCAGGACCCACTGTAACAACTTCACTAAACCCAACAACATAGAGTTTCTGTAGAGAGTGTAGCTGCCCAAGGGGTGGCAAATTGTTGCAATACTTACAATTTTGTAGCTCAAGAGATGCTACATTAGAGAATGAAGGATGCCCTACCCAATCTGAAAAACTTTTACCACGGTAGTATCTAATAGTGAGGCTTTTCAAGCTTGTATGGGGCTGGAGACTATCAAGTACACTTATTTGACTTTCTTCTGAGAAATCACTATCAACATTCCATTCCAATACCAATTCTTGGAGGTACTTTTTATCCCTCAAGCTTGCATTCAAAGCATCAGTAGGAGATTCAACATTTTGGAGCTCCAATATAGAAAGCGATCCCTGAAGATTTGTAAAATTTCCCAATTCTCCAATGCAAGTCCCACTACCTTTGCCAACGATAAATTTCGTCAACGTCTGGAGGCATTTTAATCTACCCAAATGTATCGGCATCTCTTTTATGCCAGTTTCAGTAATATCAAGATGACGTAAACTAATGAGCTTGCACATATCTCTTGGCAGTTCAACAAGCAGTTTACAATGTGACAATCTCAATGTTTGCAAATTGCATAATTGACATATAGAATTGGGTAGTCTTTGAACTTCAGTGGAAGAGAGATCCAAGTAACGTAGATGTTTAAGTCTGCCAATTGAATCTAGCAATTCAGTAATGTTCTTATATCGAGATAGAGAAAGCAGCCGTAAGCATCTTAGAGTTGGAAGTAAATCATGTACTACTTTTTTACTCAAGTGGAAGTGGGGCCAATCATAACCTGACATATCTATATGTAGGAAAGTGCGCAACCTCTTAGCTTTGTGAAGGGTCTCAAACTTCTTCAAGCTATGAAATTTGTGTTTGAAGAAATAGGACAAGTGGTGAGTATTGTTTACTATCTCGTGAGAACAACCATCCTCCAACCTTGAAATAAATTGTCCCGATATAAATTTTGCTAAATCGCTCACGAGATCATGCATTACAAAACATGACTTGTCGTTACTTGATTTTGGAATAATGATCTTGATTCTAGAGTGAGAAATACTCATTACCAACTTCTTCCATTGTTCTGTTTTGGATTGATGTAGAAACCTTCCGCCATCCATAACAAGATTAATTGATCTTTTTTGAAAGCATAATCATTTGGAAATATTGAACAATAAGCAAAACATTGCTTTAGAGGTGAAGAGAGATATTTGTAACTTAATTTTAGAGCCGGAAGAATACCCATCTCATCAATTGGCAAATCCCATAATTCACTCTTCAATATCTTAACCCATTCATCATCTGGTTTAGATCCTAATAAAGCACCAATTGTCTTGACTGCTAATGGAAGGCCTCTGCACTTTTCAATGATTTTTCTACCTATAACTTTTAACTCACCGTGTGCATTAGAGTTACCATCATGGAATGCATGTTTTGCAAATAGTGACCAGCAATCTTCTTCTGGTAACTCCATTAGACGATAAGAGATTGCTCTAGCAATTGATACAACAAGATTACTACGTGTTGTTATAAGGACCTTACTTCCTTGTGCCCCATATTTGAAGGGTTTACACAATGCCTCCCATTGAACATAACTCTCATTCCAAATATCATCTAAAACAAGTAGAAACTTCTTTCCCGTTAAATACTCCCTTAGTCTAAGTTGAAGTTGATTTAGATCCTTAATATCACAAGTTGACGAAGTTACTGCCTCCAGAATTGTTTTTGTTATCTTGAAAACGTCAAATTCTTCAGAAACACAAACCCATGCTTCAAGGTTCTTAAAGTGCTCCTTCACCTTGTTTTCATTGTATACAGACTGAGCAAGGGTGGTCTTGCCAATCCCCCCCATGCCGACTATAGCAATCACGCCCATCTCATTGCCACGTGCATCATCTGAGAGTATCATTTTAATAATTGCCTCCTTGTCAACATCCCTACCACAAATATCAGATTCTTCAACCAAAGAAGTTGTGGGCAATCTTTCAGATGATTTCCCTCCAAAACCTTCTTTAAGACCTATAACATCCTTTTGTTGTGCTAGAGATTCCAGTCTGCCAAGTATCTCTTTTATCTTTGGCTCTATTTGTTGGACAAAAGAATTACGAAAAGAAGAGATAGACTTTTGTACCTTGCTTGCAGTGGTTTGAAATTGAGCATCCAACTCGCTTCGCAAGGCTTGAGTAGCAATCTCATCCAAGACGTTCTCTGCATCATAGACTGCATCTTTCACCTCATCAAGCCACTTTTTCACGACAGGCTGTGTAACTTGCACTTCTTCAGCGGCTTCAAGCACTGCAACGACGGTCAGGAATGATGTCTCCAACTTCTTGAGGAGTCCATCGGAGAGTTTTCGACGCCGAAAGAAGTCAACGAACTCACCAGATGCCATTCTTTGGAAAAAAGCTTGAAGGAAGGGAGAGAGAAAAATGGTTGCAATCTCAGCCATGTTTTCTTGTTTGGAAATCAAAGGAATTGAAGGAAGGGGAATGCAAGTAGCAGAGAAAAATCAGATAGCAAGCTGCGCTTTGCTTTAACAAGGAAGAAGTGGAGTTAACTATTGGAGTGATGGACCATCTACCATTCCATGCAATATGGTCCACTTTTTCTTTTCTTTTTTCTTTTTTCGTTGGGAAATTAAAAAGGATAATGGTTGAGAGCAAAATCTCCCATCCACCCTTCACCTATTTTGTGATAATTGATAGAAATAAACATGAAAAATAATATTCTACATTTTAACATACCAGAAAGAGAATAAATTTGAAGCTCCAGCCAATTACTTTTAATTATTAATTTTAGCCTTCTAATTCAAACTAAAAGAGCACACCATTTGGTTTTTCCATTATGTGGGTGATTTTGGATTTTCACCCATCAGGCAATCTCTTTAGAGATAGCTTTGGATTCCGTTTTGGTGGATTGATTGAATAAGGCTGGCCACTTGTGGTGGAATCCACATCATCAAAGACAAAGAAAGAATAACTATCATAAGCCTACCACCAAAAGAAGGAAAAATAAGACAAAAAATAAAGGCAAACCAAACATGAAAGAAAGAAACTTCATGGATAATATTGCTTTTGCAAAATAGAATATTTTGTTTTTATTTTGTTTAAAGCATACACAGACTTGTTAAGGCGTTGGCTGCATGTGCTTTGATTTGATTATAATAACCCAAAATATTTCATGTTTTCACTTACAAAAAATAAATAAAATAAAATAAAAAAGTACAGAGCAGAGCGCGCACCTTGCCTCCAAGAATAAAAAAATTTGAATATATCAGCGTTTTATAAACTCCGGCATCTTCTAAATATATTGTTTTATTAGGGCATGGAGCCAACCATGCATGTTCTATCTCTGGGAATCATATACCAAAGTTTGTTATAAAATGCTGATAAGGTGCTTTATAAAACGTCGTCTAAAGTATTATTATATTCTTTTATGCAACTTATAAAAGAATTGATAAGGCCGGAATATGCAACTTATTCTGCCGATAAAATAAAAGATGCGCACACCCATAAAATCTGAAGTATTATTATATTCTTTTATGCTTCATTGTGATATGGAAAAATTATCTTTTCGCAACGAGAAATGCTATATTTCTTAAATTTTTTTCTTCTAAAAGTTAATTCTTAAATGATGTGTTACCATCTTATGAAATTTATTATTTTAAAAAATATGTTAATTACTCAAGAAATAGTAACACATCATTTAAAAACTAACTTAAAAATTAAAAAAAAAAATTTAAAAAAATTAAAGTGTAGCACTTCTCCGTCGTAGTTATTACTGTTAATCTTCCCCTTGTGGCTTGAGCAAGATAATTATTTCACGTCCAGTTGTTCAATTATTGATGGAGGATATGTCGGGTGAGCACTTGTAGATTGTCCATGAAATTTCTCTTTCTTTCTTTCATGTTTGTTTGCTTTCTCTTTTTCTTTCGGTGGTAGGGCCATTAACGGCCTTAATTATTAGCATGTACGTGGATGTGTGGCTGCTTTATATCAAAACTACAATATTTTTTACAAAACAATTTTTTATTATTACTTTTTCATACTAAACATTCTTATTTTCTTTCATATCAGTCAATTTATGATACAGTAAAAATGTCATATATTCAAAGATCATCTAATTACTTGAAGGACGAAGTTTTTCTCCAAATTATATTTGAAGAACTTCTTTTAATAAAGTCTATAAAAACGACATGCGTCTTTTTTTTAAATAGCCTAATTATAGAATTATGGCCTTCCCTTTGGCAGGGGCAGTACCAGTATACCATGTGATACACCATTGCAGAATTATGGCTTCCCATTGGATTCCGTCGGTGGATTGAATATGGACAATTGTGGTGGACTCCACTCCATCTCACTAATAAATCAAAGAAGAAGGAAAGCAGAAAACATTTCTTTAAGGAATGGGTCCTTAAGTCAGGAATCCACACTTGTTTTGAATGTGGGACATGAAAGCCAAACATGAAAGAAAGAAAGAAACTTGATGGATCAATAATTGTGCAAGTGGACATGAAAGCAGTGCTTTCTACACAAGAGGGTAAAATAGTCCTAAGAGAATTAAAAAAATCCATAAGCACAAAGTCCATAAGCTCTTCTTATCTGCACTTTATCAGTTGCCCCGATGTTTCACTTGGAAGATATGCAGCAAAAATATAAATGCAGCAACTTGTTACTTTTTTAATAATAAATTAAGGATATTCTATAAAAGAATATAGAAAAAAATCAAGTTAAGAGAAGGTGCACAAAAATTCCACCTCAATTTACAATCTAAAATCTATAAGGGAAAGAAAATCAGGAAATGGAAAGGCACTGGAACTCTCTAGAATAGTCATCTAATCATACAAAAATTGTAAAAACATAGTCTTTAGGATGTCCTGATCGAGGTCAATACCAATGATAGTCTAATTATTTGTTTCATGCCAAATGATTCGTGTAAGAACAAGTGGAACTGCACTCCACACGCTAATATACACAATTTATTTTGCTCCTTGGTAGTCTGTGTACTTGTGAACGTACTGCAAATAATAAGATTTTGCATGAAGCAAACTTATGACAGAACATACAACTTCAAATTAGGCATTATAAAAACATGTTACAGAATTATAAGTAAGATCAAAACAATCTTGACATGCCCCATAACTACCAGTACAACAATAGCATTATGTACGACAATCAAGTGCCAATGATTCCATATTGAAAAACAGGGCAAAAACTCAATCATTTTGCCCTCCTATATTTTACTAACCGGATCTCATTCCCTGCCCCGCCAACCCTGTGTGCCCGCGCATTGGCTCCTAACATTTTATAAATATTTTCTATTAAACTTCAAATTCTCAACATGGTCTTATTATTGTAGTTTTGAAAATAAAGTGGCTCTCTAAATTTGATAAATTAAAATTTTCTCCTTAAATTTAGCTTTTGATATAAAGTAGGCCATGCCATAATAAGGACGTTAATGGCCCTACACCAAACGAAAAAGAGAAAGCAAGCACAACATGAAAAAAAAAAAAAAAAAAAAAAAAAAAAGAAAAAGAAAAAGACATTTCTTGGGCATTGCCTTTGAAAATGAGAGACGGCAATCTAGAAGTGCACAACCGACATATCCTCAATCAATAATTTTGCAAGTGGACGTCAAAGTCCTTATGAATTGATGGATCATGGATGGATGAATTAAATTATGTAACACCCTCAATCTCTCCAATCACATATTGAGAAGAGAAAGAGTAGTTCACATAAAATGGGTAGTTTATAAAGATAATTTATAAGGCTAATGGTTTTTCCTGTAATGTTACACATTGTAGATCTTTGTTCAATAATTTTCCTTTTGTAGGGCAGTTTGACTTAAAATGCCATGTAATAAGAACACATAATCGTGGGAGATATAGAGCTGGAGCAAGGAAAGTATTTTAATTATAGTAGGAGTTTTATTTGTCAAAATAATAATAATAATAATATATACATCTTCTTCAAGAGATGATGTCTAAGGGGTTTAGTAGTCCTTCTTTGAGTTGTTTTGCATTAGAAGTCCATCATATGTTTAGGGCTTATAAGTTGTGAGTCCATTTAAACCAAATCCTTTAATAAATCTCAAACACCAAGTTTCAGTTTGGTTGAAGGAAATCCAATGAAATCGTAACATCCAATCAAGGCAAATTTGAGCACTTACAGATTTCCAATTGCTGATAGTTCAAAGGCATCTTGAAGAGTATGATGTATGTATGGCTCACCTCAGGGTGATGAATAGCTCAGAGGCATGCTGAAAAATCTCATGAAATAAAAGAAGAAAAGAAGTTTATTTACATATATACATCAATCGTTACAACCCCGTTTGCTTATAGGGGATAGACAATCTCAAATCAAATCAAATTTTGTTATTAATTTGTTTAAAGCAGGCAAAGACTTGTTAAAGGTAGAAGGCCTACGGGTCATGAACTAAATCCCATCAATCCAAAGATAACTTGTAAAGACCACCATTAAAGCAGCACAAGCGAGACTCATGAATTATATCCCCTATCTCTATAAATATGAAGGATTATAAGAACTGCAAATTTTTCGTGTTGTCACTTAAACACACATGTTATGAATAGAGAGAAAATTCCCTGCCTCCAAGAAAAAAAGTGCTCAACCTTTTCTTGATTTGTAAGATAAAAGAGACAAATATTAATAGCTTTCTTCAAAGTCCAGATGCCTCCTTGATGATGAGACCCTTGAAGAGTATCAAATTCTTTGGGCAATGAAACCATACTTCAATGGAACACCATGTTTTAGCTATCTCAGCAGAAGAAAGCTTAGGGCTAAACTATCCATCATGCTCATTCATAGGCTCATAACAAACAACTTTTTAGTTGTAAGTACATCAAACAACCATTTTATATGGAGAGTGGCGAGTGGGAAGCTAATTCTGAAAACACTACATCAAACAACCATTTTATAAAGCCAAGCATATGAATATAGGAAACAAAAGAGAAACTCTCTCTCAAGTATTCTTATTCATAAAACTGAATTACATTAACAACTAGGCGGTCAAGCCGGTCTCGTTGTGCTTGAAAAGAATTTAGGTTTCAACGCGGAAAGCAAAATTACAAAATAGTCTTTACCAAAAACTGTCACAACTTCACTTGAGCCAATGTTGCGCGAGGGCTGTAAGAATTTTCTGTCCTATGATTAGTCACATTCTTGCTCGAGCCAAGGTCAAGCATAGGTTACGCATGATTTGTCTCCTGCAGAATAAAAACTTCCCACTCCAGAAGCCTTCTTCCTTCACTCTAGATCCTCCATGAGCGCATTTGCAATTGGGCTGCATCACTTCTCCATTTTCAAGAAATTTTAGGGGTACTCCCAACACCTGAGACCCAATGATTCAACATGCGGGGATTGACTTGCAGCACAAATAATTCAATACGGTAATGTTTCTTGTACTGATTAACCTGAAACACAAAAAGGTGTACATATAAATCTCAAGTTCTTTGCACTTTCAAACCCAAACAGAATGTGGAAAAAACACGTACCTCATCTTGGTCATGGTCTAATAAAACCAATTTTTTGTCCATATTGATTCAGCTTCATCAGCCGATGGTATGACATGGTTTCTCAGTAATCCTACACTAATAAACGTACATATTAATCTCAAGTTCTTTGATCTGCCAAACCACAAACAGAATGTGGGAAAAACATGTACCTCATCTTGGTCTAATAAATCCACATTTTGTCCATATTGATTCAGCTTCATCAGCCGCTGGCAGCACATGGTTTCTCCATGCATATAAACAAGGATACTAATAAACGTTCATCAAGTTAGAATAGGTGCCACCATCCAATACAGAAAAAGAAAAAGAAAATCTCATCAATAGATGAGAAATACCATTTTAGCTGACACAACTAACAGGTTGCTAAAATATAAGGAGACCCCACCAAAGTCTTCGCCCCATATAACAGGGTGGTAGAACTGCAAACAGGGAACAGTACATGTAATATGGTATCTAAAAAAACAAACTGGAAATGCAAAGCATTTCAAACATAGGGCTTGAAAAGTCAAGACGTGAACTAAATATAAACTACCTGGTAATAGAAACTAATTGTGCAATGGCCAAAATTACTGCTGAAATTATGGCCTATGGAAGCATCAAGATCAACAATGATTAAAAATCTGTCAAGTTGACAATGTAAATTTAAAGTTAGTAAGACAAGAAATAAATAACAAGGAACACCATATATAAAAAGTCAAAAGAATACAATTCTTGATACATAGCAACAAGCAAATATGACCCCCAATTATATCACAAGAAACTAGTCAATCACAAAACATACAATGACAAGGAGTAATCACTGGAAAGCCATTAAGTTTCATTTATAGATTGCTGATATGAGATGCCATTTGGTGTTAGATGCATAACAACATTTTACACATTTTTTAGGATTCCTATTCAAAAACATCCATGATATGAAAAAAAATTAACCCAACTTGTGTCCACTAAACAGTCATCAATTAGATGAATAAGAAATATTGCCCATTTCATGTATATATAGACGACAAGACAAGAAGATATATAGATAAAAAATGGCTGGAAAGAAAAGTTTGTCTTTCGAATCTTGCAATGGACAACTTTTTCAAGAAAAACAATAACTTACCTTTTTTTTTTTTTTTAATCATGAAAAGCCCCTTTACATCGATCACAGATTCACAGCACAAAAGATCCCCTGCATCTTCACAATTTACAACCTCTTCACAGGGAATATAAACTTCATGGAAAGACTCTATTAGGTGTAAACTTCTCCAGGAATATATACGCTGGTAAATGTTTAATTGTACTGTATTTGCCACTAAAACATAATATCCAAGTACTTTGAATCACATCTTTCAGCCCGGTTTCTCCACAGACTCTAGCCTACAAAACACGAGACATAATCAATAGTCATATATGTGTACTACCTATAATGAAAACAACAACCATTAAAACAATTACCCGCACCTTTGGCAATAGAAAATGTTACCATCTAAAACCAGCTTCAGTTCTCATCTCAACAGCACTAGCTTTCAATTAGTTCAATGTCGGCTAGATCTTTTAAATTAACTTCCAAATTATTTTGAGTAATTAGATATCATATGGAATATATGATTTTCTTTTCAAGTAGAAATATTTTTAAGTTGTTCACCAATAGCCAACATATATAGTACAACAACACAGCATGTTTCTATGCATAATCGGTACCAAAGTTTAGGGGAAAGATTGTGGCTTTCAAGTTATTAAGGGAATAGGAAATAGTTAACTTTTAAGGGTTTGATTATGTAGAAGAGCAAAGGAACCAAAAAATAAAAATAAAAAAACAAAGCAAACCGAGAAGTTGTACACTAAAAGTATTGACAAAATAACATGTTAGTCATCAAAGAAATATGCAGAAAGATAATCAAAGGACGAAGGGTTTAAATAATTAATTTCCTTTTTTTGGGACGGTGGTAGATTGCTGACAACTTCATCAACCTGGCCTGATAAATATAATTTGTTTCAAACTTGCAAGCTAAAGAAGATGAAAGATTACATTGTCAAACTTCTGGCAATCTCTTCTGCTTTGCTACTTCTTTATCCCATTATCAGAGTTGTTCATGTCATCTGGTGGACGTATTGTTGAAGTGGTGAAGTGGGTGGAGCATTCTGTTTTATCAAAGATAGCGACTAAGCACATTAAAACAGAGAGGGTAAATCATATTAGATAAATTAGGTGGTTGAAAATTGCACGTACCAAAATTTGGGGACTCTTGCTAGACAGACTTTTTGCTTATTCAATCCATTTGGAATCAATCCATATCTGTTCCACGTGAGCAATATTGCGCCATTCTTTTCCTTTTTTACTTTGCAAATTTTTCTCCAACAAAGGACACAGCTGGATTGATAGAATAGAAAGGGAGGGAGGCAGCCCCTGTTCCGGCATATACTTGAGCTTAGGGCAGTTCCAGATAGCCAATTTTTCAAGAGCATTGAGGTGTTGAATCCCTTTCTTGTCCAAAAATTTCAAATTTGGAAAGTCCCATATTTCAAGGGAGGTCAGACTGGTGGGCAGCAACTGCTCCTCTGGGAAGGACTCCACATCTTCAGAATTGCCACCCATTGACAAACATCTAAGAAAGGGGAGGTTCTGCAAACCCCATTCCATCCGACTTGCAATGAGTTTCTCACAACCAATGATCGAAATTGATTTCAAATTGGAAGGCAACCCCACTTCAGGAAACGACTCAACTTTTGGACAATTCCATATAATCAAATCCTCAAGAGACGGAAGGAGTATGTGCATTTTGTCAGGAAGTGATCTCAAACTGCCACAACCAAGGACCCTAAACGTTGTGAGTTTGGGGGCACGCAATCCTCCTTTTGGAAAAGAAACAAAATTATGGCAATACCTGATATCAATCTTCAAGGTGACTAAATCATGTTCATAATTTTCCGGAACAGTAAGAGATTCCAAATTGCTACACGAATTGATTTCGATGTGATAAAGATTTGGGAATAAATCCAATGAAAAGGACTTCAAAGAATCACAACTGCGCAACATCAGTTTTCCAATGGATGAATAGTCCAGGTTTGTTGAGAGCTCTAACTTCATACAACTAGTAATCTCAACGGTTTTTAATGTAGAGGGAAGACCATCCTTAGGAAGGGACACAAGTGAGGAACAGCTACGGATCACCAACTCTTGAAGACCGCCGTTGGATTCTATCATTCCCTTGGGTAGGAACTCTAGTGCATCAAATCTTCCAATTTCGAGCTTCTGCATTCCAGGTGGCCATTCATTTAACAAAACCCCATTACAATCATCCAACCTCAAATTACGTATAACAGGGGTCCTAGGGAGTGGAGCCACCAGTTGCTGACAATTAATAATATCAAGTATGGCTAAAGAAGGAAGATGGACTGGCAACCCTCCTGTGAGTTTAGGGCACTTGATAATATAAAGCTTTTCAAGTTGAGGAAAACCTACACCCTCATTTTCGTCACCAAAATAATTCCATTCCTCCCACTTCTTCATATTCTCGAACTTAAGAACTTTGAGGGCACCAAATGGCTTAGACAAAGAAGAACCGCTACCAAAAAACTCACGACCCACTGTAACAACTTTATCAAACCCAACAATATAGAGGTTCTGCAGAGATTGTAGCTGCCCAAGGGCTGGCAAACTGCTGCAATACCTACAACTTTGTAGCTTAAGAGATGCTACACTAGAGAATGAAGGATGCCCTACCCAATCTGAAAAACTTTTACCACAGTAGTATCTAATAGTGAGGCTTTTCAAGCTTGTATGGGGCTGGAGACTATCAAGTACACTTCTGTGACTTTCTGAAAAATTAGTATCAACATTCCATTCCAATACCAATTCTTCAAGGTACTTTTTATCCCTCAAGCTTGCATTCAGAGCATCACTAGGAGATTCAACATTTTGGACCTCCAATATAGAAAGCGATCCCTGAAGATTTGTAAAATTTCCTAATTCTCCAATGGAAGTCCCACTACCTTTGTTGACGATAAATTTAGTTAACGTCTGGAGGCATTTTAATCTACCCAAATGTACCGGCATCTCTTTTATGTCAGTTTTGGTAATATCAAGATGACGTAAACTAATGAGTTTCCACATATCTCTTGGCAACGCAACAAGCTTTTCACAATTCGATAAATTCAATGTCTGCAAATTACACAATTGACAAATAGAATCGGGCAGTCTTTGAACTCTAGTGTAAGCAAAGTCCAAGTAACGTAGGTGTTTAAGTTTGCCAATTGACTCTGGCAATTCAGTAATGTTCTCATACTTGGATAGAGAAAGCAGTCGTAAACATCTTAGTGTCAGCAGTAAATCATGTATTACTTTTTTAGCCAAGTGGTAGTGGGGCCAACAACCTGACATATGGAAATGTAGGAAAGTGCGCAACCTCTTAGCTTGGTGAAGGGTCTCAAAATTCTTTAAGCTATGAAATTCTTGTTTGAAAAAATAGGACAAGTGGCGAGTATTGTTTACTATCTCGTGAGAACAACCATCCTCCAACCTTGAAATAAATTGTCCAGATATAGATTTTGCTAAATCACTCACAAGATCATGCATTACAAAACATGACTTGTCGTCACTTGATTTTTGGAATAATGATCTTGATTCTAGAGTGAGGAAATACTCATTACCAACTTCTTCCATTGTTATGTTTTTTGGTTGATATAGGAAACCTTCCGCCATCCATAACAAGATTAATTGATCTTTTTTGAAAGCATAATCCTTTGGGAATATTGAACAATAAGCAAAGCATTGCTTTAGAGGTGAAGAGAGATATTTGTAACTTAACCTTAGAGCTGGAAGAATACCCATCTCATCAATTGGCAAATCCCATAATTCACTCTTTAATATCTTATCCCATTCATTGACATCTGGTTTAAATCCTAATAAAGCACCAATTGTCTTGACTGCTAATGGAAGGCGTCCGCACTTTTCAATGATTTTTCTACCTATAACTTCTAACTCACCATGTGGATTAGAGTTACCATCATGGAATGCATGTTTTGCAAATAGTGACCAGCAATCTTCTTCCGGTAACTCCATTAGATGATGAGACATTGCTCTAGCAATTGATACAACACGATCACTACGTGTTGTTACAAGGACCTTACTTCCTTGTGCCCCATATTTGAAGGGTTTACACAATGCCTCCCATTGAACATAACTCTCATTCCAAATATCATCTAAAACAAGTAGAAACTTCTTTCCCATTAAACACTCCCTTAGTCTAAGTTGAAGTTGATTTAAATCCTTAATATCACAAGTTGACGAAGTTACTGCCTCCAGAATTGTTTTTGTTATCTTGAACACGTCAAATTCTTCAGAAACACAAACCCATGCATCAAGGTTATTAAAGTGCTTCTTCACCCTATTGTCATTGTATACAAACTGAGCAAGGGTGGTCTTGCCCATCCCTCCCATGCCGACTATAGCAATCACACTCATCTCATTGCCGCGTGCATCATCTGAGAGTATCATTTTAATGACTGCCTCCTTGTCAACATCCCTACCACAAATATCAGATTCTTCAACCAAAGAAGTTGTGGGCAATCTTTCGGATGATTTCCCTCCAAAACCTTCTTTAAGACCTATAAGATCCTTTTGTTGTGCTAAAGATTCCAGTCTGCCAAGTATCTCTTTTATCTTTGGCTCTATTTGTTGGACAAAAGAATTACGAAAAGCAGAGATAGACTTTCGTACCTTGCTTGCAGTGGTTTGAAATTGAGCATCCAACTCGCTTCGCAAGGCTTGAGTAGCAATCTCATCCAAGACGTGCTCTGCATCATAGATCGCATCTTTCAGCTCATCAAGCCACTTTTTCACAACAGGCTTTGTAACTTGCACTTCTTCAGCGTCTTCAAGCACTGCAACGAAGGTCATGAATGATGTCTCCAACTTCTTGAAGAGTCCTTCGGAGAGTTTTCGATGCCGAAAGAACTCAACGAAGTCACCAGATGCCATTTTTTCGAAAAAAGCTTGGAGGAAGGGAGAGATAAAAATGGTTGCAATCTCAGCCATGTTTTCTAGTTTGGAAATCCAAGGAAATGAAGGAAGGGGAATGCAAGCAGCAGAGCAAAAACAGAGAAGAAGCAGCTTTTTGCTTTAACAAGGAAGAAGTGGACTTAAAAAACTTGACTTCTCTTTAGAATGTTCTATCTACCATCCTATGCAATACGGTCCACTTATTTCATGTTTTCACTTTAAAACAAAAACAAAAACAAAAAAAAAAAAAAAAAAAAAAAAAAAAGACAGAGCAGAGCAACCTGCCTCCAAGAAAAAAATAGGAGAAAAGTTCACATCACATCTCAAACTCTGGCGATTGATAATGTCATCCAAATTTTAAATTGACATGATGTCTAAACTAAACAAAACATTGCCAATATCCCCCTCATTGACGAAACTACCCTTAGTAAATGTTTTTAAAAAAAATACTAAAATTTCTGAAAAAATCTAAAAAAAAAAAAAAAAAAATCTTTTTATTAGAAAAAAAATTAAAAAATTTCTATTTTTTTTTATATAAAAATTAATTAATTAATTAATTTTTTTTTTTTTTTAAGTTTTCTTTTATAATTTTTAAGTAAAAAATTTCCGTTTTAAAAAAAAAATTAAAATATTTTCGTTTTAAAAAAATAAAATTTTCGTTTTTTTTTAAACATATTTTTAAAAAATCTAAAAAAATAAAAATTGATTTTTTTAAAAAAAATAAAATTTTCGGTTTTAAAAAAAAAAAAGTTTAAAAATTAAAATAATTTTTTAAAAAAATTAAAATTTTCGTATTAATTTTTTTTTTTTTTTTTGGAATTTTAGGGGTATTTTTGTCATATTGATAAATACATAGGGGCATTTTGATATTTTTGCTAGCTTTGGGGGGATATTGACAATATTTTGGTAGTTTGGGAGTACATTGTCGCAATTGAAAGTTTGGGGGAGACATTGTCAATTGGGTGGTAGTTTGAGGGGGTATATGGACTTTACCCAAACAAATTAAAAAAAAAGTGCTCAACACTTTTTTTTTTAAATATTATTAGTTTCCTTAATAGGCTATCAGAATTTGGAAACAATGAAAGAATATTTCAATGTAACACTCTGTTTTGGAATGTAAACCAAAACACTTCATCATTTCACAAAGAAAAAAAATTGAAACACTACACAATATTGCATGATATAACATATTGCGATAACACATGGATTTAGACCCAACAAAGATATATTAACCAGTCATACTTCTTACATATTTATAATGTGAGACTCTATCCTTATGGACACTCACTCATTATACTCAATATATTGTTAGTTTTCTTAATAGCCTATCAAAATCTTGGGACAATGAAACAACATTTCAACGGAACACTCTGTTTTGGTTTATGTAAACAAAAACAACCAGAAGGGGCATATGTGAAATAGTAATTAGGAGAGATGGCTTCGGATTCCTTTGGTCTTTGGTATCATCACAAATATTAAAGCAGCACAGGACATAATAAGGACGTTAAGGCCTTATCACCCAAATAAAAAGAGAAAGCAAACGAAATATGAAAGAAAGACAGAAAAAGGAAATTTCATGAGAATTGCTTTTGAAAATGAGACACGGCAATCTACAACCATGATATCCTCAATCAATAATTTTGTAAATGAATGGATGGATCAATTACATTATGTAACACCTGAGAAGATAAAGAGTAGCTCACATTGAGTGAGCAGTTTATAATATGTTAGGGCTATAAGTTGTGTGTCTATTTAGATCATTAGGGGTGGGTTGGACCTGGCAGGACATTAGGCCACCTGCAAACAAGGTGTCCAAAAAAACAAAAGATGAGCTTACCGCCAAGAAATATTAAAATTTACATGCGAATATTTATATGGCCCTCTCTGCCAACCCTGTGTGACCGATCATTGGCTCCTAACATTTTATAAATATTTTCTATTAAACTTCAAATTATCAACATGGTCTTATAGTTTTGATATAAAGTGGTTCTCTAAATTGGATAAATTAAATTTCTCTCCTTAAATTTAGCTTCTTCTTTTTTTATAAAGTAGCCCATGCCATAATAAGGATGTTAATGGCCCTCTTAATAATAAAGATTTAGTACCCCTATTATTTCTCTTATAATTATTATCAATGTGGAATGAACCGTCTAAAATTTACCTTTTTTTATTAACTTAAATTTTAATAACAAATGGTGATATATATATTACAAAGCAGAAAAATAATTTTGGAACTCTTAGATGTACCGGTCTAATTGGAATCGAAAAATAATTTTTGGCACCCACAAACATGAAAAGACATGTTTGGAACCCCCATAGAGATATTTACATAACAAAAGTCTTGTTAGAAAACCAGAGGAAGTGCATTATGATCATCTATCTCAAATAATGTCAAATAGCAAAACAAACAACATATCAACAAAACCATTTACGTCTTTCTAGTAAAAGCTGATACTGATTTTTGTCTCAAACTAATGCTCAGCTTCAGATTGGTTAGAGTTATATTAATCATCTAATAAAAGAGTTATAGTGATCGTACAAAAAACATAAATAAATTTGATAATGAGAGCTAATCTTGAATCTTGATTATAATTTCTCACGTAATACCACCATCTTCTTGCTTACAATATGCATTAATGTGCAAGTGTAGCTAATCAGAATCTTCATATAAGCATATTCTTTATTATAATATTAATTAATATCAGCATTATCAGAGTCTCATGACCTAACACGAGCTAATCTTGAATCTTGATTATAATATGATCCATAATTTCCTAATTTCTCACCTAATATCACCATCTTCTTGCTTACAATATGAATTAATAGACATAGATCTAGACAGGTTATCTGATTGAGTCAATTTCCCCGGCCAAGTCTTTAAAAAATGATTAAATAATTGTGCATTAATTAATGTGCAAGTGGAAACCAATTATATATTTAATGTCATATGCAAGCAATTCTAACATGTTGTGTTTGTGAGTTTTTGGGTGATTTTAAACGTAAAAGTATAAAATTATTGAAGTCCTTATAATTGAGGATATTAATTAAATGATTATTCCATCTATTGCTCTAAATATAACATGAGATATAATATTAACTTAATCTTTAATGCTTAAGGGTCCGTTTGATATTACAATTTTAAAAATTGCTTTATAGTGTGCATGCTTGGTTGGGTGGACCTGGTCCACAGATGCCTTGCCAACAGAATCACGCCTATTTAGAAAACTAGTAACAATTGATTTTGGACATCAATTGTAGGACCTCTGTGGAGCCAACACCACATAATTTGACCCCAACCACCCAAATGATATGAAACACTTATATACATCAATCACAACAACCCCGTTTGCTTATAGGGGATAGAAAATCTCAAATCAGTGCAAATTTTGTTATTAATTTGTTTAAAGCAGGCAAAGACTTTTTAAGGCGTTGGTTGTGCCTTGATTTGATTATAAAATCTACAATTTTTTTCATGTTGTCACTTAACCACATATAGAAAAAATGAGAGAAACATATGTTATAAATAGACAGAACCATATTTAGAGATCAAAGCACCCTGCCTCGAAGAAAAAAAGTGCTCAACCTTTTCTTCATTTTTAAGATAAAAGAGATAAATATTAATCCAGATGCCTCCTTGATGATGAAACAACCCTTTTATAAAGCCAAGAATATGAATATAGGAAACAAAAGAGAAACTCTCTCGCAAGTATTCTTATTCATCAAACTGAACAACAATAACAAATAGATGGTGAAGCCGGCGTTATTGTGCTCATTAAATAGAATTTAGGATTCAACATTGAAAGTAAAGTTACAAATCTAGTCTTCATTAAAAACTATGGTGACTTCGCTCGTGCTAATGGCGCACGAGGGTCGCACAGAAGCTTCTATCCTATGCTTAGCTACATTATTGTTCGTCCCAAGGTGAAGCAAACACCACACAAGATTTGTCTCTTGCATAATCGAACATTTCCCCTTCAGAAGCCTTCTTCCTTCACTTAAGATCCACCATGAGGCCATTTGCAATTTGGGGCTGCACCAATAATTCAACAGGCAGAGATTGACTTGCAGCACTGTTGTTCCTCGAAAGATCACCATAGGGTAATGTTTCTTCTACTTATTAAGCTGCAACACCAAAAAAAAAAAAAAAAGTACATATTAATCTCAAGTTCTTTGATCTCCCAAACTCCAAAAAGAACGTGGGAAAAACATGTACCTCATCTTGGTCTAATAAACCAAATTCTGTCCATGTTGATTCAGCGTCATCAGCCGTTAGCAGCACATGGTTCCGAATGCAAGTAAACAAGGACTGAAAGTAATCCTACACTAGGAGCATATATCAATTTAGAATAGGTGCCACCATCCAAAATAGAAATAAGAAACTCCCCGTCCATGGATGAAAATTACCCGTCCTTGATAATAAGTATTTGTTGCTACTAGAGGGAGCTCTGCCACTTCCTGCCCAAATATTATGGAACATTCATCATCTTTTCTTCAATTGGTAAGGCTATACATGCACCCGGTGGAGCTTGAACTTACGACCTCACCCTCTAAAGAGAGGAAGTAATCATTTGAGCTAAAGTTCAGTGGTAACTGGCTGCATTATCAAGAATAATAATCAGAATAATACATGTATTGTAAAACATTATCTGGTAAAAATATCACAGTTTTGAGCACGCAAGGCATGAAAATGCATTGATACTATGTGAGAATTGCATATGTTGTACCCTACACAATTAATGATGTAACGAGCTATCTCATTGTTGAAACTAACTTCATATGATTTGATCTTAGAGATGCTTACTATAATGGAACTCAAATTTGTATTTTTTTACATGTAATGGAAAGTCACTTGTATACTAACATAGCAATTAACAATCTGTCACATGAAAAATGGCAACGTACTCTGAAAGCAACTATCTAGTTTCATATGATGAAGAGGCCAATTCCAATTAAGAACTCACCATCCTGTATCAATGTTAGCCTCCTTAAAACATTCAGAAATGCACGAGTCTGGAAACTTTTGATCTCAACAAACTACAAAATTTTACAAAAAAGAATGAATTTTGTTGCAACAAAACCACTTCTGTTAATGTTTGTAGTTCAAATAAATAAAAAAGTAATTCGGATGGCAATAGAACTACAAAATATAACGAGAAAATTCTCACCCTAAGGTCTACCAAATGGTGATCCTTCAGACAGCCAATATATTCCTTTGCACATTGAGGGAACAATATATGTAATTAGGATAAAAGTCAAAAGAATAAAATTCTTGATACATAGCAGCAAGCCACAGTTTTATCACAAGAAACTAGTCAATCACAAAACATATAACAAGGAGTAATCACTGGATGGGTCTAAGTTTCAATTGCATAAAGAAAGAAACTAAAGTGGAAAGCTAAGACAACCTATTTCTTATCAAATTTCGAAATTCCTTTCCAGACTTTGGGTGGACCTGGTCCACGGAGGTCTTGCCAATTGATTTTGGACATCAATTGCAGGACTGTACCTCCGTGGAGCCAACACCACAGAATTTGACCCCAGCCACCCAAATGATTTGAAACACTTATATATGATGCCCAAATAGCATGAGTTTCTAATTCTGAGTAGCTTACATGCTAACTAAATGCAAATAAAATCAATGTCAAGAAAAAGCAAATTTACCTCACAGTTGCAGCAAGTACAAAAGATGAGACCAACAATTTTTGCCCACAGCATATCACTACTCAGAAAAGAAAATCCAACATATCAGTACTCAGTTGCATCAAATTCCCATTGTTAGTTTCAGCCTATTCAGGAAGATGTCCTCCTGCAATTCATTAAACAGCCAAAACGTCACATTTTCTTTATTTTTATTTTTTATTTTAAAAAAGAAAAAGGAAAAAAAGAACTTATGCTAATGAACTTTATAAGATAACAAACATGAAGCAAAACAAACCTCTGCACTTCATAATGATGCAGTAGATTTCTTTAAAGAGGAACAACCATTGAATTTCAGACACTCTTATAACCGTCCACCAAAGCATTTACACGTTACAGAAAATGTTCTCCTACTCAACGCTGGTAAATGTTTATTTGCCACCAAAACACAATATCCAACTACTTTCAATCACACCTTGCAGCCTGGTTTCTCTAGGGGCCTACAGTACAAGGGACATAATCAATATGCATACATATATATACTATTGATAATGAAAAGAACAACCATTAAAAAAATTACCCGCACCTCTTGGTCAATAGAAAATGTTACCATCTAAAACCGGCTTCAGTTTCTCATTTCAACATTTTGATAATTGAAGGTATCAGAAACAGCATGTGCATCCAATTTGTTCAATGCCGGCTAGATATCAGGAAAACTGCCATTTTTTTACCATAAATCAAGTCAGTCACCTTAACAGTGATCACACAGTAGCCACAAGAAAATATTTTTCTATCACTGATTACCTTTTCCCTTATAGAAGCTTTGAGGAAAAAAGGTACTGAATGGTAATTCAAAGCACTCCCAACAAAAGAAAAAGAAACCAAAATTCCCCTGAACTTTTACAAGGTGCACAGGTTCGCACTAAACTTTCAGTACCTATTCATGAGAAAATAGCTAAACGTCTGAATCAACAAAGAAATTAACAACACATGCATAGTAGATTGAAATGGAAAACCTACACAAACGTGCATCAGATCATATGAATAGTTTATGCAAATAAAGATAACTTTTAGTTTATCGTGGTGCTAATGCATATTCTAATTAAACATACCATGCAAGTGCTAAGCTGGTTTCCAATCAACTCGAGATGCTTTTTGACACAAATAAAAGCATGCATTAAAAAATAGCAAATGAGGCTTCATCTGTTTCCTAGACCCATTCATGGATCTTTTAGAGTAAATTCAACTTAATTTTTTGAGTTATTAGATATCACATGGAATATATGGCTTTCTTTTCAACTATAAAATTTTGAAGTGAACAACCAATAGTTATGGATAAATATTGTTACCATTTGTAGTTCAAATAAACAAAAAAGTATTTCTAGTGGCAATAGAATTGCAAAATATGACAGGAAAAATTTGACAATCACTCACATGGAGGCAACAACATTTGAAAGCAACTGTCTAGTTTCAATTTTGTTTTTTACTATGAAAATCGGAAAAAGTCTAGTTTCATAAGAAGAGGTCAATTTCCAATTAAGAACCCTCCATCTTATTGAACGTTAGCCTCCTTACAGGATTCAGAAGTGATTACGGAAGCTTTTGTTCTCTGCGAAACAGAACCACTTCCCTTTTGGCAATTTCTGGTGGATGAGTCTTGTTAACATTTGCAGATCCAATAAATAGAAAAGTAATTCTGGTGGCAACAGAACTGCAAAAAATAACAGAAAAAGTCCTCACCCCTTAGTCTTACATATTGTGATCCTTCAAACAGTCAACATCATATTCCTTTTCACACTGAGGGAACCAAAAATTCACATAAAAAATAATAATAATAATAAATATAAACAACACATAAGCCAAAAAGTTAATAATGACTACTTTGAAATCTAATCTAATAATGTGTACCCATCATTAGCATCAGCTGTTTAAGCAAGGCTAGCTCGAGAATCTTTTCAGCACTCCACACATGATTTACATAGCAGCATCAAATTCCCATTGTCAGTTTCAGGAAGATATCCTGTAATTCATTAAACAGCCAAAGCATCACATTTTCTTTAAAAAAAGAAGTTAACGCAAATGAACTTTATAGCATAACAAATATGATGCAAAAGATACCTTTGCAATTCAGACTGACGGTAGATTTCTTTGAAGAAGAAGAACCATGGAATTTCAGATAGACTCTTCTAGCAGTCCAACGAAGCATTTACACGTGCATTCATGATATTACAGAGAATATTCTTCTACAGCCAACATAAAAATAAGCACACATGCAATGATCCACAAACAATCTAATGGGTCTTCTCAAATAGCATCGAGTACCCACTTCAACTCCTCTGCATTTGCCACCAAAACATAATATCCCACTACTTTCAATCACACCTTGCAGCCTGGTATCTCCAGGGACTCTAGCCTACAATACAAAGAGACATAATCAATATTCATTTATATGTATATATGTATGTGTACTGCCCATAAAGTAAAGAATCACCATTAGTTGGGTGTCCCTATAAAGTTGGAAAGAATTGGACCTGGTACCATTTGAGACAATTGATTGGCTGCGTTTATTAGAATAATATATCTATTCTACGACTAATACAAAAAGGTGCCTCTCTTATTACTTTTTTGTATCCCTCTGTTCCTCGGATACAATTCGATGCTTCTAAGCCAAATCTCAATTCATGTAAAGCCTTCAATGGATTCCTTATTAAAACATATATTTTTATTTGGGTGTATAGATAGTATTTCTTTATTCTTCATAATTTATTATCTGGTAAAACACTGCCCGACATATAGGCCCTACCAAAAAATAGGCCTCATGTATTTCTTCCTTAAAAACAATTAAATAATTATAACACAAAGAAAAAAAGAAGGGTGGTAGAATATTATATTTTATAAAGCAATGATGGAATGAAGTATGGGATCAAAATGCTCCTAGAGCACACAAATGAAATAGAAACCAGACAAGTATTTTAAATAATGTCATTTCCTTTAAGAGAAAATAAGAGTCACAGTCTAAAGCAAGTTGCTGTAAAAAAGGAATTTACAATGCAAGTTTGCATGCTCTTGTGGCAGGAATTGATGAAATTGATGATTGACAGAGATTTATAAAAATGTTTCGTGTTTTTCTTCTTGAGAAGTGTTTTGAGTTTTGAGAAGAATTTGTAGCTCGCTATGAAAAATGTGTTAGTGGTGGGGCCACATCTGAAATTGGTTAAGTTGGGGACTCTTGTAAGAGAAAAGAGCAGAAGGTACAAGTCTCAGGAGGTATTGCTTGATTTTGAGTTTCAAGAAGTGCTTCATATCTTAGTAATTCGGCCTGAAACTCATCAAAGGAAAGAGATTTTTCTTGAATAGCAAAAGACCCAAAACAGACCCACCCAAGAAACCTCAACAGCAAACACCCACAAACAACCCCATAGTCAAGCCCTTCCTTCTCACAAAACCCTCAAAAGCGGACACCCACAAGAATCATCCTACACTAAATATTAAGAAAATGATTGTTCACGATTTAATAAGGACTGAAGAGACTAAAGAAATTGAAAGGATAAAGTATAGAAACATGATTATGCAAAGAATCAAATAAAATAAACAAAGACAGTAGAGTACCAGATGATAAATCAATATTATTAAAATCAATTTTCATATCAACATTTGAATTTCAGAAAATAAATAAAATAAAAATAGTAACTAAATTGGGTAGAATATAAATAATACGAGGAAGGAGTAGGACCAACATATTTTTTTAATAATAATAGCAACAACATATTTTTTTTTAATAAGTAATATTGTATATCAAAAGCCTTCATATCGTGCTGCGCTCTTTCCCTCAGCCATCCAAGCAACCAAGCCTGAGGTTTGGTCAGACCATCTTCCAAAGATATGGCGTCAGAGTTGCAAACCTCCAAGGACTGCCCAAATGCTTTATTAGACCCGAGAATAGCCAAAACAGACCCCTGCGAACAAGGAGAAGAAGAATCCTGCCGGTCCATGAGCCGAGGGGAGAACTGATCAGCAAGCGGCGTCGGAGCCAACACAGGAAGAATCTCAGGTGATGTAGGGATCACCGGAGAAGACACCGGCTTTGCAGCTACAGTCACCACCGGATGCGTAGACCCAGAACCCAACCCAGACCACTCCGGTAAAGAAATCACCGGCGTAGACACAGCCGCACCCACAGAAGGAACCCCAGACGGCAACTCCAAGGCCACACCCACAGCAACCACCGAAACCTCAGTAACCTCAATGGAAAGTTCCATCGGCGACCCAGAGTCCGAAGAAGGCACCACCTCTGCGTCAGAGACCAAAGGAGTCACCGGAAAAATCTCGGGCGACATGGTCGGTACCAAAGTTTAGGGGAAATGGATTTGAAGTTATAAGGGTTAAGGGATGCAAAAATGGAAGTAGTCGATTTCTGCTTTAAATCAGATTAGGAAATACTTAATTATTAAGGGTTTGATTATGTATGAGCAACCAAAAAAAAAAAAACAGAGCAAACCGAGAAGTTGTTCACTAAAAATCAACTAACATGTTAGTCATCAAATAAATATGCAGAATAATTGGGTATATATCGTTGAAAGTGGGTGGAGCATTCTTTTTTTTTTTATCAAAGATATATAGCAACTAAAAGCAGATTAAAACAGAGACTATAAATCATATAAGATAAATTAGGTGATTGAAAATTACACATACCGAAATATGGAGACTCCTGCTAGACAGACTTTTCGCTTATTCAATCCATTCGCCATCAATCCGTATGTGTTCGACATGAGCAATCTTGCGCCATTCTTTTCCTTTTTTACTTTGCCATTTTTTCTTCAACAAAGGACATGCCCAGATTCCTAGATTAGAAAGGGAGGGAGGCAGCCCCTGTTCCGGCATACAATTGAGCTTAGGGCAGTTCGAGATTCTCAATTTTTCAAGAGCATTGAGGTGTTGATGCCCTTTATTGTCCAACGATTTCAAATTTGGAAAGATCTTTATTGTAAGGGAGGTCAGACTGGTGGGCAGCAACTGCTCCTCTGGGAAGGACTCCACATCTTCAGAATTGCCACTGATTGACAAATATTTAAGAAAGGGGAGATTCTGCAAATCCCATCCCATCCGACTTGCAATGAGTTTCTCACAATTTGTGATGACAATTTTTTCCAAATTGGAAGGCAACCCCCCTACAGGAAACGACTCAACTTCTGGACAATCCCATATATCCAAAACCTCAAGAGACGGAAGGAGTATGTGCATTTTTTCAGGAAGTGATCTCAAACTGCCACAACCATAGACCATAAACGTTGTGAGTTTGGGGGCACGCAATCCTCCTTTTGGAAAAGAAACAAAATTATAGCAATATCTGATTTTAATCTCCAAGGCGACTAAATCATGTTCATAATTTTCTGGTACTGTAAGAGATTCCAAATTGCTACACGACGAGATGCTGATGTCATAAAGATTTGGGAATAAATCTAATGGAATGGACTTCACAGAATCACAATTCCACAACAACAGTTTTCCAAGGGATGAATAGTCCAGGTTTGCTGAGAGCTCCAACCTCATACAACTATAAATCCTAAGGGTATTTAATGTAGAGGGAAGACCATCCTTAGGAAGGGACACAAGTGAGGAACAACTACTGATCACCAACTCTTGAAGACCACCGTTGGAGTCTATCATTCCCTCGGGAATGGACTCTAGTGCATCAAATCCACCAATTTTGAGCATCTGCATTCCAGTTGGCAATTCATTTAACGAAACCCCATTACGTATAGCAGGAGTCCTTGGGAGTGGAGCCACCAGTTGCCCACAACTATAAATACCAAGTATGGTCAAAGAAGGAAGCTGGACAGGCAACCCTCCTGTGAGTTTAGGGCAGTTTCTAATAGAAAGCTCTTCAAGTTGAGGAAAACCTACACCCTCATTTTCGTCACCAAAATAATTCCATTCCTCCCACTTCTTCATATTCTCAAACTTAAGAACTTTGAGGGCACCAAATGGCTTAGATGAAGAAGAACCGCTACCAAAAAACTCACGACCCACTGTAACAACTTCATGAAAACCAGAAATATAGAGGTTCTGCAGAGATTGTAGCTGCCCAAGGGGTGGCAAATGGTTGCAATACGTACAATTTTGTAGCTCAAGAGATGCTACATTAGAGAATGAAGGATGCCCTACCCAATCTGAAAAACTTTTACCACGGTAGTATCTAATAGTGAGGCTTTTCAAGCTTGTATGGGGCTGGAGACTATCAAGTACACTTATTTGACTTTCTTCAGAGAAATCACTATCAACATTCCATTCCAATACCAATTCTTGGAGGTACTTTTTATCCCTCAAGCTTGCATTCAAAGCATCAGTAGGAGATTCAACATTTTGGAGCTCCAATATAGAAAGCGATCCCTGAAGATTTGTAAAATTTCCCAACTCTCTAATGCAAGTCCCACTGCCTTTGCCAACGATAAATTTCGTCAACGTCTGGAGGCATTTTAATCTACCCAAATGTATCGGCATCTCTTTTATGCCTGTTTCGGTAATATCCAGATGACGTAAACTAATGAGTTTCCACATACCTCTTGGCAACGCAACAAGGTTTTCACAATTTGACAATCTCAATGTCTGCAAATTGCACAATTGACAAATAGAATCAGGTAGTCTTTGAACTTCAGTGAAAGAGAGATCCAAGTAGCGTAGGAGTTTAAGTTCGCCAATTGACTCTGGCAATTCAATAATGTTCTCATAGTCGGATAGAGAAAGCAACCGTAAGCATCTTAGAGTTGGAAGTAAATCATGCACTAACTTTTTACTCAAGTGGTAGAAGGGAAAATTATGGCCTGACGTATTTACATGTAGGAAAGTGCGCAATTTCTTAGCTTTGAGAAGGGTCTCAAACTTCTTTAAGCTATGGAATTGTTGTTTGAAAAAATAGGACAAATGGCGAGTATTGTTTACTATCTCGTGAGAACAACCATCCTCCAACCTTGAAATAAATTGTCCAGATATAGATTTTGCTAAATCACTCACAAGATCATGCATTACAAAACATGACTTGTCATCACTTGATTTTTGGAATAATGATCTTGATTCTAGAGTGAGGAAATACTCATTACCAACTTCTTCCATTGTTCTGTTTTTGGGTTGATATATGTAACCTTCCGCCATCCATAACAAGATTAATTGATCTTTTTTGAAAGCATAATCCTTTGGGAATATTGAACAATAAGCAAAGCATTGCTTTAGAGGTGAAGAGAGATATTTGTAGCTTAACTTTAGAGCTGGAAGAATACCCATCTCATCAATTGGCAAATCCCATAATTCACTCTTTAATATTTTGTCCCATTCATTAACATCTGGTTTAGATCCTAATAAAGCACCAATTGTCTTGACTGCTAATGGAAGGCCTCCGCACTTTTCAATGATTTTTCTACCTATTACTTCTAACTCTCCATGTGCATTAGAGTTACCATCATGGAATGCATGTTTTGCAAATAGGGACCAGCAATCTTTTTCTGGTAACTCCATTAGACGATGAGATAGAGCTCTAGCAACTGATAAAACACTATTATTACGTGTTGTTACAAGGACCTTACTTCCTTGTGCCCCATATTTGAAGGGTTTACACAATGCCTCCCATTGAACATAACTTTCATTCCAAACATCATCTAAAACAAGTAGAAACTTCTTTCCCGTTAGACACTCCCTTAGCCTAAGTTGAAGTTGATTTAGATCATCCTTAATATCACAAGTTGATGAAGTTACTGCCTCCAGAATTGTTTTCGTTATCTTGAACACGTCAAATTCTTCAGAAACACAAACCCATGCATCAAGGTTATTAAAGTGCTTCTTCACCCTATTGTCATTGTATACAAACTGAGCAAGGGTGGTCTTGCCCATCCCTCCCATGCCGATTATAGCAATCACACTCATCTCATTGCCACGTGCATCATCTGAGAGTATCATTTTAATAATTGCCTCCTTGTCAACATCCCTACCACAAATATCGATTCTTCAACCAAAGAAGTTGTGGGCAATCTTTCGATGATTTCCTCCAAAACCCTCTTTAAGACCTATAAGATCCTTTTGTTGTGCTAGAGATTCTAGTCGCCAAGTATCTCTTTTATCTTTGGCTCTATTTGTTGGACAAAAGATTTACTGGCGAGATAGACTTTCGTACCTTGCTTGCAGTGGTTTGAAATTGAGCATCCAACTCGCTTTGCAAGGCTTGAGTAGCAATCTCATCCAAGACGCGTGCTCGCATCATAGACGCATCTTTCACTCATCAAGCCAGTCTTTCACGACAGGTTTTGTAACCTGCAACTCCTCCGCGTCCTCAAGCACTGCAACGAAGGTCAGGAAAGTTGTCTTCAACTGCTTGAGGAGTCCATCAGAGAGTTTTTGTCGTCGAAAGAAGTCAACAAACTCCCCAGATGCCATTCTTTCGAAAAACACTTGGAGAAAGGGAGAGAGAAGGATGGCAATCTCAGCCATGTTTTCTTGTTTGGAAATCAAAGGAAATGAAGGAAGGGGAACGCAAGTAGCAGAGCAAAAGCAGAGAGCAAGCTGAGTTTTGATTTAACAACGAAGAAGTGGACTTAAAAACTTGACTTCTGTAGAATGTGCCATCTACCATTCCATGCAAGACAGTCCACATGTTTGTTTTTGTTTTTTCATTTTTTTTTTTCCGTTGGGAAATTAAAAGGATAATGGTTTTGAGTAAAGCTTTTCTCTCCTGACAAATGGTTAGGCTTTCTCTCCTCTTAATTAAATCTCGCATCCTTAATGTGAAAGAGATTTAATCTCAAATCTTTGACATATATATATAGTGCCAATAAATTTTATCAGTTAGACTAATTTATACACATTTTAATGAAAACTCAGCTATCAAATTATTGTTGTTTTTATTAAAGACTTAATTGCAATTTTACGAAAGGTTAAACAATATTTTTAGAAATTGTGTTTTTATTAACTGCATTTTCTGGACCCTATTGAAATGAAAATTTTCAACATTTTGATACCCAAAAAGTGTGGACAATCCAAACATGAAAGAAAGAAAAATAAACTTCATGGACATTTCCTTTGAAAAAGAGAGACAGCGATCTAGAAGTACGGAATTACCAAAAAATCGTCAATCAATAATTGTGCAAGTGGACTAGCATTATCTTGTTTAAGTGGAAGAATAGTATCAAACAGAGACCACAATTAATTAGGACCACAACTGGAAGAATATTATCTTGTTCTTGCAATAATGTCATGAAATAATAGGACCACATGATCGTGGGAAAGCGACTCGGCTTAGAGCATTCATATATGACTAAGCAAATATTTAGTTAAATTTTAGCTAAAAAAATCACATTTTTTTTTATTTTAGCTATGTACCCACTTTTTTAAAACACCTATATTCGGCTCAGCATTTTAAATATTCTTTTTATTATTATTATTAAAATTCAAGTGTCACTCAATAGCAATTTGAGGAGAGATCATAAAAATAATTTTTTATTGAAGGAGAGACGATAGAACAAATTTTAAATTAATATATGTTATGAATTGTTGAGCTACAATGCTCAGCAAATTTGCAACAATGGCAAACCATTGTTGACCAACTACAGTGCTCACTTTTAATTCTTTTAGTTTTTTATGTTATATATTTATATATTTTTTTATTAAGAGTGATATATGTCATCATTTTATTAGTGCTGACAAGGCACCTTAACGAATCCGTCAAATGTTTTGATGGAATTTGACTGTATGGACTATTTTTTTTTTTTTTTTTTTTTGCATACTTCAAAGACCTCTGAGTTCATTTTAATACCACAAAAAGCTAATTGTAAATTAGGTAAACCATAAGGACCGATTTTGCATTTTTTCCTAACTATAATATACATATACCAATCCCTAGTTAAAAAAAGAATTCACTATAGTTGAAAATGGAAAAGATATATTTGCATAAAGTTGAATGACTCAAAATTTGTTAGACTAATTAAATTATCTCTCATTTTCATTTGTATGGTTGTCCCAAAGTGTTTGATGCTCACCACGGTTGAATTACACATCATGAATTTGCTTTCCCAGTAATTAACTGACCAAATTGCTAGTAATTCAGACAATTAATAGCACATATCAACATAAGACCTACTTTCGAATCCCCTCTCCCCCTCTTGTGTGGACATGTCAAAAAAAAAAAAAAAAAAAACATAAGACCTACTCGAGTAAGTAAGTCCCATAAAAATCTCCTTATACTTGCTGATCATGTCGCTAACAATATGAAAAGACTACACTAGCTAGATCTCAATCCACACATCACACTCTTATCGTCAAAAACACGCAACATTGGAATGTATCACCTTGTGTGCATATCCCTCATGCAAAGCTCATTTCTAACATGAAATCATGTCAATGTCAGAATTATATGAGCAAAATTTAATGGGTATTTCTTGGTGATTTGTAATGGATTGCAATTGAAAGGGATATTTATTAAGATAGTGGATAGATAATACCAATGCAATATATTTTAAAATGATAAGAACAATTCGAGATGTTGAAAAAATCTCTAGAGAATTCAAGCCAATACAATATTATGATTTCTTGCCCTCTTTTCCGTTGGTGCCCATTGATATAGGCTCAATTCTGTTAGAATATTCTAACTGAATGGCAGCTCTTCAACCCATACACCTATCCAACTTCTACAGTTGTCCAACCTGAAACGCAAACTTGTAAAGCAATACAAAACGCAAGGTAATACAAGATAAAATATAATGAGGATAACTTCTATAAGGAGTTGGTGTAAACCAACTCCTTTGTGCCTACCAATCATAATTGGACACCTCAGCATTTTAGAAAAAACCTAAGTTTAAGAAGAAAAAAAAAAACACTACCACACTAGATTCTACCAAAAAATGAGAAAAAAACAATAATTAAAAAATTAATTAATTTTTTTTTAAACAAAAACAAAAATTAAAGGGGTGGCTGGCTGCCACCCCATCCCCCACTTGGGGTGGCCGGCAGCCACCCCATGGCCTGTCTGGGTGGCGGCAAGCCACCCCTAGGCTTGGGTGGCTCGTCGGCCACCCCAGACGGGCCATGGGGTGGCTTGCCGCCACGAGCCATCCCAACCCATCCGGGTGGCGGCAAGCCACCCCTAGGCTTGGGGTGGCTCGTCGGCCACCCCAGACAGGCCATGGGGTGGCTCGCCGGCCACTCCAAGCAGGGAATGGGGTGACAGCCAGCCACCCGTTTAATTTTTGCTTTTCTTTCTTTTCTTTTTTTTTAAAAAAAATGAATTGGTTTTCTAATTATTTGTTTTCTCATTTTTGGTATAATCTAGTGTGGTAGTGTTTTTTTCTTAAACTTAAGTTTTTTCTGATACGCTGAAGTGTCCAATTATGATTGGCAGCACAAAGGAGCTAGTTTACACCTGCTCCTTATAGAAGTTATTCACGAGTGCAATTGTTAGAACGACGAAGGGAGGGTGTTGGTGCTTGTGTTAAAGGCTTACATTTCTGACCTAACAGTAGCTGAAGCTTTTACAGCTTGAAAAGTTGCGAAATTTAACAAAGCCTTGAGGTTTCAAAATATTATTCTAGAAGGAGATACTTTGAAAATAATGCAGTACGAAGAAAATGACTGCATTGGAGTTGGTATGGGCAATTATTGATGATACAAAGATTGTGTTAAATAGTCTCCAGCCATGGTTTGTGGGGCACATCAAAAAGGAAGCCAATTGTGTTGCTCACCGTCTAACGAATGAAACAAGTTTGGATGAAAGATTATTTTGTATTTATCACAGATATAGTAATTTATTGAGCCTGTAAACACGAAACTAGAGCATTGAAAAAATTTCAACCCTTATAGATGTTATAGCTAAATACAAACTGAGATCGCTAAAACATCCTCCATGTTATTTTTTCCTACATAAAAAATCATAAAATTAATATTATAGCCACCCAACTAAATTACATGCATCCTAATGCCCAAAAATGTTAGTGGCAGAATTCAATGGTTCTCATGTTGCTTACTAGGAAGGAAAAAGAAGAAGAAAGGAATGGCAGCAGGACTGCTGCTTAACTGTGTTAATTTTGGAAAAAAAGTAGAGACATTAGTAACGTGCATCATGATTGTGCAATAACTCAACCACAGCAGCAACCACTCCTTTTCCCTCCACAGAAATGTCCAACCCCGGTTCCTCAATCTTCCTATTTAGAAGCCTATCAAGTTCCCCACGCAATTTCTGCAAAAACCCAAAGCTAAATATATAAAGGGAGAAGGAAAAAGAAAAGGAAGAGGAGTCATAAAATCAATAAGAAATCTTGAGGACATTACCCGTATTAGCTCTAAAACGCTCTTTGATGCAGAGAAATGAAGGTAACCACCAAGCATCTCAATGCCCTCCCCGGATTTGCTAGGGATGAGATTACCACCAAATAGAAGTAGAGCGTAGTCTGATATATTTGTAGAGTCTCGGACGTAGATGCCAGTTGTTTTCACCTTTTCACTGTAAACCATGTACGGCAGAGGGAAGAGATGAACCCCTGCATTGACAGAAGCAGGATGGATGTCAACTTTCCCAACCTCTTTAGTGTAGAATTGTGTTCGCTTTCCACTTCTTTTGCACTGCACAACATTTGGGTAGAGTCCAGCACAAAGGATTGCACAGACCATCTCCAAATCATGGCTGTATTGGTTGTAAGCCTGCACAAACATATAACAACAATTTTCATATGGTTATATGAGAAGGAAATAGAATGGCAAAGTTCATCAGCCACAAAGTCGGTTGATGAGGAATTCTTGGGTTGAAATGTTAAATACTGAGAAATAAATAACACAAAAAGTGGTGAGGGGGAGTAATGCTTCACTTTAAAAAGCAAAAATTGAAAATCATAAAATCTTACATTAGCACCCCTTGATTTGTCTACAAAGCCAATGTCTGATAATAGATCTAGAAATTGCATTCTCATATCGTCCATCAACTGCAAGGTTACTGGGGACAAAAAGCTATCCCAACAGAATGCTCTTTCCCTTCCATTTCGTTTTGCATCCTTCCATCCTTCAAAGGCTTTGAGAAGTGCTATGTGGTCACTGCATCAAAAATGTGTGCAAAATTTTGGAATTAGCGACAGAATCAAGGACATATTTGGAAAACTTCAGATGCAAAGGTGCAGCAGAATAGCTCAGCTTAATGACCAACCTGCAAGAATCACCAGCAAAGGATCTTTTTGCTGCATCAGCTTCCTCTTTCCTACTTATTGGTAGGACAAAAGGGTCACGATGTGCAAGGGCTGTGGCAATTGTTAAGGCAGGATTGAGGCATTGAAAGATAGACCCCATAAGAAGCATCTTCCCAATATTTGGGTCCAATGGTAGAGTGCAAAGATGGCGACCTTTACACAAAATTATTCAGATTACAATCACATATCATCCTAAAGGTAATAATCCGATAGAGACAACTTGTATTCATTATTGCGTACCAAGGGGAGTAAGCTCCTCCATATCATCTAAAGCTCCAATTGTTTTAAGAAGTTCAATTGCATTTTGAACGGCAAGAGAATCTGGGGGTTGAAGTGCTTTGGCCAAAAATGATCCAATAGTTCCAAGCTGCAAACTTTTGATATTCAGGCATAGCTCTTGCAAAGGTGTTCTGAGAATCTCAGGTAACTGATACTGAAGCATTGCATCGTGGATCATTTTTGGATATAGTCTATAACAAATTCCAGGTTGCACACGGCCAGCACGACCTCGTCTCTGAAATTGTTTAACCATAATCAACAGAAAAGAGGGGGAAGATAAAAAAGGAAAAGAAGGGACATCCAATTAAGCAACATATAAATTTAGCTAAATAAGCTGGAGAAACATGTTTCAAAAAGAACCTCTCGTTTGCTATTACAACTTTATGGCACTAACTGTATACCTGATGTGCGGAAGCCTTAGAAATCCACGATGGTAATAGACAAGCCAGTTTGTTCAGGGCATCATAACTAGTTTCCTTTGCCTTTCCACTGTCTATGACATACACAACATCATCTATAGTGATACTACTCTCTGCAATATTTGTTGCCAGCACAATTTTCCTACAATAATAGATAAAGCATAATAGAATTTAGCAAACAAAAAGGCAAGAATTTTAGAGATTTTTGTGACGTGAAATTGTAAGGGGCTTAGCAGTGTTCCAAATGACATTCTACAGTTAAATACAGGGAAAAACTGAGTACTATGGTCAACAAACTCTAACACTAATGGTACCACAGAGGCTCATCACTCTCACCTTTAACGATCATACCAGGCTGCAAATAAACAGGAAATTATTGATATGTATGCTCATTAGTGTGAGAATCAAATGAACTGAAAAGACGCTATAACTAAATGAGATTCATGCACAAGACTGCATTCCCATTCCTTTGTGCCTTCGTCCTCTTAATGTAAGAAAACTATTCACAGTGAGCCATAATTGAGCTATGTAATCCATATATACAGCTGATAGACAACAAAGAAATACTCACAAATATTTCCATAGCAACGTAAAAGAACTAAACAATAAAAGAAGTAAAAATAATCTTAATATTAAAAAGATAAAATTAGTAAAAGTAAGCTTGCCTCTTGTTAGGGGGAGGACGATCAAATATCTCACGTTGATTGATGGTGGGCATTGAACCATGTAGGGGAAGGACCAGAAACTTGCTGGGATTGCCAAGGAAGTTGTTTCCTTTAACTTTGTCAAGTAGCTTAGAAATGTCATCCCAACCTGTAAGGAATACAAGAATAGCTCCATCACCTTCATGGCGACATATATATTCAATTGTCGCCTCCACCTACAATTCAACACCAGTGAGATGACTACAAGAAAAATCCTAATTTGAATTGGAGTCCGAAGATAGATATTAATAATAAATGATATTGCATAAAGGAAAGCAGAAGTAGAAATATCTCATCTTTGGAATGGAGTGGAAAAAAATCTATATAGCAAAACTGTCATCCCAGTTCCCCACCCAAGCAATATATAACGAGCACATCCAGCAATCTCCTACTAACGAATTATGAGTCTGAATTGCAAAAAGGAGAGTGCCATCTGAATTGCCCACTGAATTGCATCGGTGGGCAACAAGAATAGCCGTGCTTAACTTATAAACCTCCAGACAAACAAGAACCAATTGAAAAAGATGGGTGTAGATGTCTCCCAAAAGCTGCATGTGTGCTAAGTATATATCTAATTCAGGTAACAAGACATCATCCACACCAAAATTGAAATCATTTTAGTTTTAGAGTTATCAGCATCTCTCATGGGTTATAATCATATCTTTTTCAGTTTTTTGCCACACTTGTCTTGCAGCTGGGTTGTAATAACCACATCTGTTTAAAAGAATATGAAGAGTTATCTATTCCATTTGATCTCCCTGCCTTCCACTTGAAGAGACCAGTTCACAAGATCAAACTTTCTAAAATTTGATTCTCAGTCACAAATAATTTATATGTAGTAATTTTAGTTTTTTTTTAGTATTATTTTCTACTCGGAACTTTGCAGCTGGACTGGGGATTGTCTCAATGAAAGTAAGAGAGATCATAATAATATCAGCCGTAAGATTCACCATTAGGAGAATAATGAACTAGGCCTACTCAGAGTCTGCTATTTTCTAGAAAGATAATTTTGTACAACCTTACCATCATTGTCAAGGGCAAGGCTTAAGATGGATACAAATTTCCTTGGCTGCAACCCGATATAAATTTTTTGTATATAACAGGTTTAACATGGCACTATTACGATAAATCAGTCATTAATTAAATAATTCTACATAATTGTAAGAGCTGGAAGGCAGAAGCCTAATATAAGCCAGGGGCAACAATGGCTAGTATGACAACTTCCTACTCCAAGTTTTCTTCGATCTAAATATAAATCTCAACTCTAGTAGTTTTCCAAATCAAATCGACAATGTGAGGTCCCTCAAAACATATGAATCGTGAAGATACATCAATTGGCAGTCTGACTCTAACAGTTGTAATTGAAATGAACGATGTCAAGTAGCTGGGTGAAAAAAGACCAAGGTTACCACAACCTGATGAGAACTTTTGCATTTCAATTAGTAACAATCCAAACAATACCTATGCTATTAGGCCATATTTCTGTGTTTAGTGTTAAGTTGTCTACCAAATATCTGTTTCCATTTTGCATGTCATGATCATCGTCATTGGAAAAAGATTGTTCACCTATAACGGTAGAATAAACATCTAAAAAAACACAACTACTAAAAAAAATGCATTACAATTTTTTAAGGAACAAATAGCCTTTGCATATAATTGTAATTTTTTTTTTTTTTTTTTTAGAGGAACCTCAGGCAGGGCCACTTCATATACCAATCCCTGCAGGATTAACCCAAGACCCGTATAACGCACCCCCACTACACTGATCGATTAAATATGGCTTTCGCCAAGGGTATTGCACCCAAGGTGTTGCCCCAAGGAGTTGTTCACAAATTTTACAATTTGTGAACAAAACAGAATGTTGCTTTTTTTGCTGGGATAAGACAATATTAGCTGAAAGTATGATCCTCAAGGTTTTTCTGAACCAAGATCTACCAACCCCTCCCCAACTGTTCACTTGAGCCAAAACCCATGTGGCACAAGTATGATCCTGATGCTGATATGTAATTATTCACTTCCTTCTATCATAGTAAAAATCTTTCTAATAATAAAAAGTTTCATATTAATACAAGATCCTATCACATTTTGGTGCATTAAGTTCCATCTAACATGTGCCACACAAGAAAGAGGGACAGATAGCATCTTTGTTTCTTTGTTTCTTTCTTTTTCTTTCTTTTTTTTCTTTTTATTAAAAAAAAAAAAAATTGCTAAGACTAGAACACTTCTCATGATGGATGTTTTAAGTTTCCCATTAGGCCTTACAAATAATAGGCACTGTCATGGAAAAAGCAACACACTTGAGCACACAAACATCCGTCAAATTGCTAAGCATAAAATCAGATCCAATACATGTTTTTCTATCAGGCAAGAAAAGTTCAAGCTACTGATAAAGAAAGTTCTCTCCATAAATATATAGATACTCAAGTACGTACCAGACCCAAATCAAGTTGTGAACCAGACCAAGCTTCAAGAGACTTTCTCGTAGATGTACTATAATTTTTGTAGTGAGAATCAATATCAATATCCTGAATAAAACAAAGCAATATTGCAGTAAGTATATTATGGAATCATAGCAGAAATTCCTGAATGACACATTTGAAAAAATGTAATGAGTAACTCTACATATAATAGCCAGAAAAAGTTCATTGGGAATGTGTCATCCAAAGAACACACAGAAGAAAAGGTAACAGAAAAAGCAGGAAGGAAACCAATATAGCCCTATTGTATGCAGAATACAGACATTAACAGTTGGCAATGTTGTAAAAGCACTCCTCCCTTGTTAATCATATGTATTAAGTGTATCTGCACTTATAAAAAAAAGTATTTCCTGGAAGGGCCAAAACAAAATAGAAAAAGAAAGAGTTGCCCAAAAAATTAGCAGTGTGAGGATGGTGGTAGAATTAAAGGCCTTTTTCTTCAATACCCTATATCAATGGATGGCTGCCTATGAGTGTCTTCATGACTTTTTTTTTAATCTTTTTTTCCTTTTTCTAGTTAGGTATTTCTCTTGTATACTTCCTATGTACTTGGGTGCACCCTTTTGCGTTTTAATGAAGTTTGTTTATTTATCAAAAGAAAATTAGCATCCCCAAGTCTTAGCTTGTCTTCTTGATATCTTGACTTATGCGGACGCCATATAATTTTCTTTTTCTGTAAATTTTAATATTAAAGAAAGATACATTGGCAAGGACATAAGAGTGTTACATTCAATGTGTCTCTATCTGTTGCAGACTTGCAGTTTCAAGGACCATGAAGCAATCAGATGCTAAACCAAGAGACATAAAACAACATCTAATGGAAACCTTATCTATGGTAATATTTCAGAATTGTGGCAGATCATGTGACTGTAACATGCAACATGAAAGTTCTAGCTGCTGACTAACTTCACTTGGCCTTGCTCACAAGCATGGACTTCCATCTTTTAGAGAGAGAAGCTCCTCCTTCTCTCTAAAAGAAGCTTTCCACCTCCTTGTGAGGTTCACCTTCCACCTTGTGTGGCTGCCTGAGGGAGGAGGGATGGAATTTTTTCCCTCCTTCCTCCCTCCCACCCTTGTTCTCCTTCATTTTCTTCTCTTTTTCTCTTGTTTTCCCCTTTTGTTCTCTCTTTTGTTTCCAGTCTTTTTTTCCCCTTCACAGCAGCTCTCATCACTCCTCCACCATCACCGTTCATCACAGTTCCATCTCCGCCACAAATCGGCCGAGCCCAGCCTCCACCTGCCATCCATCAGCCTCCGCAGCCCCCAAACTGGTGTTTCTAGATTTGGTTTTTTCAAAACCCGATCTATCAACATCAGGTTGCTCCTCCATCACACGAGCCTCACCACCATGCTCTACAGCCTCTCAGCTTCCCAACGCAACCATCTGCACCTCCGTCCGGCCAACACTCGCCGGAGCGTGAGCCACACTCGCCCGAGAGTAGATCTTACTCGCGGACGCATGGTACACGCGCTCCGGAGCGTGGCTCCTCCGCTCTACCCTTCGCCCGCCTACCTCCACCCCTACCGGTGTTTGGTGGTATTTTGTTCCCTTGCCGCTGCTGCTGAGGGGTTTTTGCTTTCTTTCTTGTATTTTGCTTTGCTTTGTGTCTTGTATTTATGTTTGTTGTGTTTTGTTGTTTTTTTCTGGGTATTTATCTCCTCGAGCTACTCTTGTTTGATATTTTTGTAGAGATTGCTTCATCAACCGGAGATCGGTTCTCCCCTACAGCAGATCCAGATGGGAATTCAGTGCCTCTCCTTCAACAGCCTCCTTTTGGAGGGTGTTGTTGTTTCAAAGCTAGTCAGATCTTTGGCTTGCTTAAAACACCACTTTGATGGTGCCATTTCTTGGTCTGTTGACAAGGATCCAGAGGACCGGGCCAATTTTTGGCCCATTTCCTATTTGTTTGTATTTTCTGCATTGTATTGCTGTTTTGGGTTTGTTGTTGGGGAGCCCAACCCCTTTTCGGTTTTTTGAGTCATGTACCCTATCCTTATTTGCTCAGAAAAAAAAAAAAAAAGCATGGACTTCCGGGTTCTGTTTATGCAAAATAAGCACTATTTGCCCTTTTTCATAGCTTAAGTCTTGAACATTAGGTACTACATAAGATAATGCTATATAAACACCTTTCAGAGTTCCTTGAATGAAAATGAAAACAATGAATAGTATACACCGGCAGGATATGGTCTGCCCCACCATTCACACGCTATAGGCATAAAGAATATCATGCTCATAAATACACGACTGTGCACATCAAATGTACCTAATATAACATCAATATGAGATTTGAGGAAAAGCAAAATTTACAAAGCCATAGATCACCTAACCAACGTAACAGATGAATAACAATCCAGTCTGTAGATAGAATATATTTACATTACCGATTATAAACAAATACAATAAACCAATGGTATTGAATAACCTGAGCAGAGAATGAAATGGTGATTTTTTTTTATTGGTTAGTTGCACACAAATCCAATGGGTCTTAAACCTATGACTTTGCCCTCACAAGCAGAGGCGGTGCCACTTGTATTAGACCTCATTGGCAAATACAATGGTAAATTTTAATAAACAAAAAGGGAGGTAGAGAATGCAAACATGCCTCAAATAATTCTGTTAAAGGATCTTTCTTAGAGTCTTGCTGTCTCCTTCTTCTCCTTGAATTCCCCTCAAAGTTGTCAAACTCCGACTTGATATTATAACGACTATTTTCCAGCACATCCTCTAGAAAAAACTCAGCCACAGGAAAAGTCAATCCCTGCCATTTTGACAAGGGAAAATTATGTGTAACTATAATATATGCATTCGGCAACCTTAATGAGATTCAGGTTTCAATAGTATGAGATTAAAATGATAATAAATACCGGTATATGTATAGTTGGGGCATTTCCAAAATATTTGGAGAACAAATCAGCATTGATGGTAGCACTCATTAGAATAAGACGTAAATCTGGACGGCGAGGAAGAAGATCACGCAGAATTATTAGTAAAAAGTCTTCATTCATGCCTCTTTCATGGATTTCATCCACTAGCAGATGGCTCACCCCCGTTAACTCTGGGTCCTGGACCTGCAGTCCACCATCAAATACAGGAGAGAATATGAAAACGTTGTAGAAGACGAGAATCAATGGCTTCCCCATAGGTTACTACAAACATGAGAGATCCTAGTATTTAACATTCTCCTTCTTCATTTTGTTTTTTGGTAGGATGGAACTTTCTGTAGTCCACTAAGCATGTAGGTCTATTTGGATTTAGTGCAATACCTAGGTAATGTTTCACCAGTGAACATTCAGAAAACCATGCACTTTGCTATTCTCAGAGCTTGATATCTGAGATGAAAATAATTATTTAATCAATCTACTCTTTACGCAATTTCATAGTCCAGATTTATAAAAAGCAAGATATAGATACACCAGTTAAAAGAAAAAAAACCCTAGGTAGGACAAAGAGAACTACAAGGTTCAAAAAGCAGTTAGAAGCTGTTGAGAAATATCATTTTACCAACTGTCGGAGTAATACTCCAGTGGTACAAAATAGCAACCGTGTTTGAGCAGAGCGCTTTGCTTCCAGGCGGATCTGATAACCAACAGTTTCACCGAGACTCTCCCCCTTTTCAGAAGCAATACGAGCAGCAACAGATATAGCTGATATACGGCGGGGTTGAGTGCACATTATGAAGCAATCAGCACCGCGCAGAGAGGATATTTCCTCTTCTAGAATAAACTGAGGGAGTTGAGTTGTTTTGCCACAACCTGTCTCCCCCGAAACTACCAATACCTATGTTGCAAACAAAACTAAAAAGAATCAGTGGAACCTTGTAAATACTAGAAGTAGCACCAGAGAACTGAAACTAAGGAAAGAATTTGAAGGCTGAGTATTACTCCAATATTCAAGGGAATCAATGGATTTCTCAAGACATGTTCTTAAAAAGTTACAAAAGATAGCGATAGAAAACAGCAGTAAATACTTGACAAGTCCATTTAAATTATGTATAGTGGTAGAAAACAGCAGTGAATACTTGACAAGTCCATTTAAATGTTGTATCTGATCAAATAAGATTAAGCAAACCAACTACGAGACTCATGTTATCCTAAACTTCACATGAATGAACATTTAGTCAAAAGTTATTCAACACTCTATTCACAAAATATCTTTTCTTTGGCATCTTCTCCTTCCTTCTTCCTATTTTCGTCTAAGCATACACGTTAATATTTTTGAAACATATATGAAAATGTCATACTTATGAAGAAAATGAAATGAAATCTCAAGGGTACAAGTCATACGCTAAATTTCAGGTATGAATCAAAATATTAACTGTCCCTAAAGTGGAACATATTGGGCTGATACGTGCCAAAATTGAAGCATGCATTCTTAACATGCAATCTCGGGATACATATAGCATATCATGAATATGCAGCATGAAACACACTATGCATCAAATTGCATAAGGCAGATCAAGAAATTCCCTCCCTGTCTGTCTCCCCCTCCTCTCTCTCTCTCTCTCTCTCTCTCTCAAAGATATGAAGATACTGTTGGAACTAACTCCTAAGGATTCACCAAAAATGAGTTAAAACATTTAAACGGCCAGCAACAGAAAGAAAATCAGACCTGGTTTTTAGCAACAGCTTTCAGAAACTCTGATCTCACTTTGAATGCAGGAAGCTTTTCCCTAAACGACTGCATTGCCTTTAAAGAATCACTTGCCTGCATGTATTAAACAATATTTGGACTTTGACATACTCTTACAAATTGAAGTAAATAACTAGAGAAATTTGAGTATTTCTGCACTGACAATAACAGATAATAATGTTATAACTGGAGCAAATTGGCATATGTACCTTCATGTTTTCCTGCCTTTGCTTAAGTTCAAGACTAAGTTTCTCCTTAGCAGAATCAATGTCCAACAAGGAGTCGGGCTTTCTTATATTACTACCGGCTGATGATTTTTTGCCTCCCTGAATAGGTATCATAGAAGAATCATTGACAGGCACTGCCCCCTGTGACCCTGAGCTATTCAAAAGACTGCCAACTCTCCGCTCAATATCTGAGGACATTCGAATCTGAAGAAAGGTTTATTAATCATAAGATTTTTCAAACCAATATATGAAGACTAATATATATATATATATATATATATATATATACCTCTTTCTGTGTGGATCCATGGCGTTCATCGAGATCTGCCCGGTAATCTGGCAGTGGAACTTTGCTGACAACAAGAGCCTTCCCTTTATCATATGCATGGCTTCCCTTCCACAAGAACAAATTCAAGAAGAAAAAAAAAATTGTAAAATGAAGCTTCAAAAGTGAAATTATTAATGCCAAAACAAAACAGAATCAAGTTGAAGTCATCCAATATAAAATATATACTCATATTGATGAGTCCTAATATTTGATCGGGACTCTCATTTTTATCACAAAATTCTGTTTAGTTTCCAACCATCTTAAGTCTAATATATGTTGGTAAATTATATAGTAGAATTATCTGCTCTAACTAAACTTTTCCACTTTTCCACATTTAAGATACTAAATAAGACCTATTAAATAGTGAAGTCCAAGTAGATTTACATGGCTATAAGTAGATTTACATGGCTATAACATGATAGTGAACCATTCTCACGTCAAATAACAGAGTGATTTAAGTAGCTACAACACCAAAGTGAACCATCCGCTGATCACATATCACATAGTTCACAGAAATTAATTCTGAACTTCCAGTCGGACTACACATTTCAAAGCGTAATGCACAATTAGCTGACACACACATGAAAAATGCCACAAAAATGTTAATGCAGCTAGTAAAATAGTCTTAAGCCATTTTTGCACCAAGTATTTATAGGCACTTACAAGTAAAGCCCCAGCTGATAAGCCATATCAGATAGGGTTTGCTGGTCCCCACGACTGTAATTACGCTTAATTACGATCTCTTGTTCCCCTCCTCTTTTCATCTGCTCCATCTTACTCCACCACTCGTTCTCGTCAAGAACTTCCATCTGCGTATCGAAACCATTTTCAATCCCAAGAAACAAAATATTTTCTAATCTACACCAAGTAAAACTAACTTCAATGTGTTTCGTTTCAGTGCATTGTCTCGTGGAGAGAGAAAGAGAGCACTTAAAACTATACAATATTGCGATCCATCAGCCTTTTCTAGTAAAAGATATTGATTCTTCGCTTTGGTTCGTTCAATCATACATAAGGCTAAGTTTCATCGATGAAAATTACCGGTTATTCAGAAAGACAATAATAAAGAATTCCATGAAAACCTCACAGTTGTTCACCCCAATCAACTATTTCTTTCCTACTTTGAAAACCAAATCATGATACGTAAGCTTAATACTTCCATTTCCATTCCTTTTCATTTCTCGGTTACACACAATTCAACAACGCACCTCAGCTTGTTTCTGTCTCAGGCGCTCCGCTCGCCAGACCGGGTCCCACCACCGCTGCTCGCCGCGTCCCCCACCACGGCCTCCGCCACCGCCACCGCCACCTCGGCGGCCACCACCGCGTCCTCCGGCGTTGGGGCCGCCGCGGCGTCCGCCTTGGAAGTTGGGCCGGTTAGACATGGCACAGATTGAGATTCGACGCCAAGAATATGCAGAGAGTCGCTGCGCAAGGAAAAGATGTTTAGAGAGGTAGTAGGAGTAGAAGCAGTCGTTTGCGCCGAACAGGCGCAGAGACATTTATAACAAACACATGGGGACTGCACCGTGGGAGCGAGTGCCGAGTGCGGAGCTTTATGTTCGAGTCTCTTTTTTTTTATTTTGGATGGTGCGGGTTCGAGAAAAAGCCTCCATTTTGCTTGATAGGAGCCAAAAGATTTCTCAGTTACTAGACCAGGGATTTTTTTTACTAAGCTGTCTGAAAATTAATAGACGGACTAAAATCACTTGAATCATATTTTATTTCTGCATATTCTGCTGTGCCTTCTTTTCTTTTTTCTTTTTATGTGTTGGGAAGAAAAATTTGAATTATATGACATTCGTTTTATGAGGTGTGTACCTATTAATCATTGAAACACCATTGTCTTTAATTTAAATGAATCGGATAATATCCAGTTAGTTATAGTGAAGAGATATTTTTGTCTTTTCACTTTTTGTGGGGACAAAAATACTCATCCACTATAACTAACTGAATATTATCCAGTTCAAATGAAATAGAGAAATCCTAATTCTTATTCATTTAGCATGCCGCTTTTTTTTCTTTTTTTTTTTGTGTTAACGTCATGAATGAGTAAAGTGAAGTCAAAGTGAAAACAAATTGTTTAATTCAAGCACACAAAAAAGAAAGAGAAATAAGTTTAATTTTGTGCTTGGAAAACAAATTTCTCAGGTGCCTTTAAAAGCATAAGATGTATTAATGACACGACACCACGTTTGGCAAACAAAAAATGGAGAAGATTCATTTAGTGCACTTATGAGGATAAATTGTCTTTTTCTTTTGAGAGTAAAAATGAAATGGAGATGATCGATTTAGTGCATTTAGGAGGATAATATTGTCTTTTTTTTTTGGGGATAAATGCACTAAATAGACACTCTCAATTTCATTTGAAATGGAGATGATCATTTTTCCAACAAAAATCAACCAAAATTTCAAAATAGATATAATTAAAAAGAAAGTCTAGACATTGTATAAGTTACATTCTAGCTGTTCTCAATGGGTAGTTCAAGCAGTTAGGGATCACATGTCATGAAGCCAATGTCACTAGTTTGAAACTCATTCTCTCTTATGCTAATATGTAAAAATAAATAAATTAAAAAAAAAAATCTTAAGTCCAAGATTTTGGATTGTTGTTGTGACATCATATCTTAAGGGTAGGTTGGGCTTCAGTTTTTTTTTTTTAATTCAATGTACAGCCCTTGTTGAGCCCAATATCTTAGGCCTAAAGTGTGGAGGCCCATTTAATTGGGCCTATAGTGTGTGGCTTGATTTGTGGCTTTATAGTTTTCTTTCTCCTCCCTTCCTCTTACCCTTAAAATATATATATATATATATATATATATAAAAGAGCCAAAAAGTTAAAAGTTATATAATTTTTAAGTTTTTTTTTTTTTTTACTTAGTATAAAACTAATAAAAAATAAATTTTAATTAAAAAAAAAAAAAAAGCTTCTCTAAATTTTGATAAAGTAAATTTTTTTAACATGTTGATACCATATTCCCTTCACAATCTTTAATGGCTGGTCAAGCATTGTCTTGCTTCTTCATGCTTAAGGTTGGTACAAGAGATACACCTTTCGCTTCACTTTCTTATGGAATGATTTTTATTTCCTTTATTTTTCTGGGGGTGGGGGGAATTTGATTTTACTCATCTAATTATCACATACAACACTGCTAATTTTCTCATATGACATGAGTCTAGCTGCAATTTACACTGCACTAATCATAATCTAGTTAGCAAGGTGTAATTGATATATTATGGGTTTTGTATTTTAAAAGGAAAATTTCACTTAATCTCTCTAAACTTAAAAAGAAAAACTCTCAATTTAGGCTCTGTTTACTTCAACGTAAAATGGTTTCTGTCAGAAAATATTTTCAAGAGAAGTCATTTTCCTTGAAAATGTTTTCTACCGAAAACATTTTCAACATTCACCGTGCGCACAGAATATCAATTTTTTTTATATATTTTTTTTATTAAATTATATTAAACTCTAAATTACGAAAATGTCCTAACCAAGTCTTAAAGGTGTCCGAACCGAGTCCCTCAAGGACCCCATTGCGACACACTCGGGACCCAGCCTAAACCCTATCAGGACCCCGTCAGGATCATCCCAAGACTCTAGCAGGACCCGCCCAAGACCCGATAGGGACATTTTCGTAATTTAGTGTTTAATATGATTTTGTGTACACACCAAATACGAAAAAATGTTTTCCACGAAAATGATTTCTGCTGAAAATGTTTTTTGACGACTCGGACCTGCTTGGTTTTTCATACATGCCAAATACCGAAATATGTTTTATAAGAAATCATTTTCAAGGAAAATGTTTTTCACCGAGTACCGGGCGGGTCCTGGGCGAGTCCTAGTCAAGTCCCGGCAGAGTCTCGGGCAAGTCGTGGGCAAATGTCGGGCAGGTCTCGAGCGGGTCCCAGTCAAGTCCCGGGCAGTGCCCAGCAGGGTCCCAGGCAAGTTTTAGGCGACTATCGGTCAAGTCCCTGGCGAGTCTCGGGAGCAGGTCTCAGTCAAGTCCTGGCGAGTCCTAAGTAGGTTCGGGCAGGTCTCGGTCAAGTCCCGGCTGGGTCTCGGCAGGTCCGGTCGAGTCACGATCAAGTCCCGGCGAGGTCCCGAAACATTTATACCCATTTGGGAGCTCTCATAACATCTGCATAGAAGACATGGTTGTAAAAGGGAGCCATTAGGTTATTAAATTCACAGGCAAAAGAAACTTGAAACAAAATAAAGAAGAAAAAAAAGTATCATTGTCTAAGTGAATGTCAGCTTAGTCCATTCCAATAACGTGAGTCTTAAGATTTTTTTTGGGGGGGAATATGTAAATAGCTCAAACTCCATTTAGCCCAGAGGCCAATCTCTTACCAAGGCTGCAAAACCAGTGTCAGGCTAGCTAGTGAATTCAAATGGTAAAATCAAAATTGACCTTGTAGAATGTTAATTTAATCAAGCATTGTGACTCTATGTAGCAATTACCCTTAAACCAGTTGGGTCTGGCACAATTAACAAGCCTATTTGAAGAAAGCTTCTTTAGAGCACTAGAACCAGCTTCCTTTAGATTTTCCTTAAATTTAAGGAACCAAACTACTTTTTATTTTCATATTCAAATAAACTTTACAATAGCTTCCATTATCCTTTCCCAATACCATTCAAATATTCTTTAAATATCATTTCAAACAAATGTAGGGGAAAGTGAGGAAAGAGAAAGCATTTAAATATTCTTTCAAATAAATGGTAGAGGAAAAGAAAATGGAAAGATAAAGCTTTTTTATATTAAAATAATGTTAAAGGAAGCAAAAGTGCTGCCATAGATTTAAGGTAGCACTTTTAGTTCCATTGGTGTTCTCTTGGTTTAAGAAACACGAAAGGAGTATGTTATAGGTGGTTTTCTAGGAGTTTGCCTTACATTTAGGAAATGGAATGAAATTTAGGGAAGCTGCTTTTAATGCTCTAAATTGATGAAGAGATCGGCATAACGACACAACTACAGTTTGTATTGCAGTCCAAATGATCTGCAAAAAACACACACTGGAAATCAGATATTCATTTATCTGGATGTGTATTAACGATAAAAAATAAAAAATAAATAAATAAATAAATAAAGAAAAATAAAGGCAACGCCATTGATAACATACCAGCAAGTCAACAGATAATGTCACCATCCAAATCCAGCTTCAATTTCTCATCTCAACAGTTCGATAATTGAAGGTATCAGAACTAGTACTAGCTTGCAATTGGTTTAGTGCTGGCTGTAATTAGACATCCTCCCATTCTGTTACCATAATCAAGTCATCCACCTTAACACAATCATACAATAGCCACAATAAAATCTTCTGCTGCCATTGATTACCTTTTCCCATGTAGCAACTTTCAGGAGATCAGGTACTGAATGGTAATTTAGAACCTACACTTCCAACAAAAGAAAAAGAAACGGAAATGCCCATGATGTCAATTTGGCACAACAGTTTCACAAGGTCCATAGGTCTCCATTGAACTTTTTAGTACCTACGCATCAAAAAATAGCTAAACGTCTGAATCAACTAAGAAATAACAACACATGCATAGTAAATTGAAACATAAGATCTACACACATGTGCATCAGATGATATCAATAGTTTATGCATGGTGCTTTTCACACATCCTGGCACAATAGTGCATCAATCCAAGTTTATGGTAGTGCTAATGCAGATTCCCATAAAATATTCAATGCAATTGCTATCCTAGTTTCAAATCAATTAGAAATGTTTTTTGATGCAAATAAAACCATGCATTAAAAATATTAGATTAGGATTCATCAGCCTCCTAGTTCCAACTAACAGATCTTTACATGTAATACCATAGCTACATTCAACTCAATTTCAAAAAAGGAAGTACTTGGTTTATGCTTCAAATCAGGTTAGGCAAGATTGAAGTTAGAATGATTTGAATATGTATGAGCGACAGTAGAAAAATAAGGAACAAACATAGAAGTTGTGCAACAAAAATCAACTGAAGTATTGATCAAATAACATGCTAGTCATCAAACAGGTATGCTGAATAACTGGGTGTATGAGATCAATCATTCAATTGTCTGTCTTCCTATTCTAACAAAATGTTAAAACTCAAGAAAATGGGGTATTTACAATGCAATTCTGCAAACTAGAGGGACATGAACTCACGACCTTACCCCCTACGATTTGAGTTAAAGCTCATTGGTGCAAAGTCTACATGCTCTAGTGAGATGGTCGAGAGAATAATTTTTAGCATTTCTATATATATATATATATATATATATATATACTGTCATAGGCCAATTCACTCCAATCCAGCCCTGATTTAACTGAATTAAACTTATTTTTCATAAGTAATCGAAATATCATTAAAAACGCAAAGCACAACCCAATTATATTGATTTTACAATTATAATTTATATACTTCGGTTGTGCACTTCTATAGGTTGTTATCAGAAATATTTTATTGAAGGAAAGGAATTAGTGTTAACTTTAAAAAGATGAAGGAAAGGAAGACAGAAAGGACGACATCCACAATATTGTAGTTTTGATATAAAGCAGCACACATCCACATGATAATAAGGCCGTTAATGGCCCTACCACCAAAAGAAAAAAACAGAACAAAACAAAATAAAAAGCAAACCAAACATGAAAGAAAGAGAAAAATTTCATAGGCATTGCACCTTAACAGGGATCACACAGCAGCCACAAGAAACTCCTTAGCTGCCAATGATTATCTTTTCCCATGTAGCTGCATTCAGGAGAAAAGGTATTGAATGGTAATTCAAAGTTTTGGCTTTGAAATTATTAAGGGTTTGATTATGTGTGAGCAACCAAAAGGAAAAAAAAAAAAAAAAAAAAAAAAAGGCAAACAAACAGAGCAAACCGAGAAGTGCCCACTAAAAATCAACTACAGGACATCTTGGTAAATCAAACACATATGCAGAATAGATAACTGGGGTCTGGGTATATGAGGCCAATTGTTGACTTACTTGTCTCGGACTTTCTATTCTAAAAAAAAAGTTAAAATCTAAAAAAAAAATAGGACAATTTACAGTGCAACTACAAGTCTGCATGCTCTGTCTGTTTACATGATTTACCATCTATTGTACAAATGAAAACGGTCAAAAACAATGGCAGCTCTCAAATACTGTCCTAAATTTGTGATTTCCGTCAACAGAAAGAACACAAATCAACATTATCAATAAAAACAACCATCGACACTAAATTCACAACATAGAATTGCACCAGTGGAATACTAACATATTGTCTATACAGTAATTTACTATACTAAATCACTCATTTCAAGAGATCAAAAGCAAATTTGTCTGGAATGATGAGCATGTTCTGCTAATCCTGGTTCTCCTACTGCTGCTGAAAGTTTAGAAGCCTCCTGAAGAGCATGATGCTGGCTCAGGGCTATGAATTGCGTGGAACTCTATTCATTCTGTAAATAAATAAATACATGAATAAAAAGAAATTCGAAGTGTTCCTACATCCAATCCATATATATACTAGCTGTATGTATGTATGTATTGAAGAAATTAATAATGAAATGGGAAAATAAATAAATAGCAGAATAAAATAAATAACACAAAAGATTTTACGTGCTTCGGTCTGACTTATGTCCACAAGATAAAGTCCTAAAGGCTACATTATGCTTTTATTCAATGGATAATTTTACAATACAAATGGTACCTATTTATAGTGACGTGGAGAGAATACAAAATGATATGGTTGATAAAATCAACTCAGTATTGAATGTTTTTGATTTGATTTTATCAATTACAATCAATGCTAATATATTCTCATAATATCAAATCTCACACAATATATTTTAACATGTATGTGTGATTACTGAAAACTCTGTTGAAATAATAGAAAAAAGAATTTTATGAATTCCAAACAAGATGAAAAATACATTCATCAGTTACTTCAATTTGCTTATAGGGAATAGACAGACACAATTAAAATAAAATCTAATAATTGTAGTTTGTTAAAGTTAATTTCTTCAAAGTATCAAGGCACAAAGAATAGAAAAACAAATATTGTTAGTTTCCAAACATTTCAAAAAACATTTCCAAATGATCTAATGAGTGAACAATGAAAGAACAACATAATAAAAAACAGAGAGCAAGAGAAATCAATGCTAGTCAGAGAGAGATAATGGGAGAGGAAGTGAATATGGATTATAGATGTAAAACAGAATAGAGATAATGGGAGGCTCTCAATGCAAGAAAACAAGGTCTGGAATAACAACATTCATCAAGTCAGAAAATGGTCCCATCATCTCTTCCAAATGAAAATACTTGAAAGCACTGAATTCTATTTTGGCAATAGAACTACAGCAAAGTCAACCTCTGTTTCTATAGGATGAACTACAGCAACCCTTCCAGATGCCACCGCATTAGCATCCCACTCTAAAAGTTTTTTTTCCTTTTGGAACACATTCTTGGAATATCTACAGTACCACAGGGAACATTTCGAAGAGGCCAGAAATCACTCTGCAAATGGCCAAAATAACAAACATCATAAATGCAACTGAAGCAAAAGTTGAGAAGGTGCATAAGCATGAGACAATACACAAAATTGGAAATGCATTTCGCTTTACTAGATTCAGTTTATAGTTAATACATGAAAACCCATGGTCGTATAAACCAAATGGGATTGATGTTGTGCCTTTCCAACAATTACTTTCCAGACTCATTCATGACTTTAGGTACTGAATCAGATACCCAAAGATACATTGGAAGAAAAGTGGACAATAATGATTCTCTACTGAGTTCTTAATAATTTGTGGCGGTGACATGAGAGAAACTCAACTGCTCAGTTTTGGCATTGTGAAGAATTAACCGGTGGGCAGAGCATTCTGTTTTGAAGAAATACTACACATACTGTCATGTGTTTACATATACTTTCATTTGTTATTTATCCAATTATAATTTTCACCCACGTTATGGAGTGAGTACTTGGGAATGAAGACTTGAGAGTATGTGTAATACTCCTCTTCTGTTTTATCAAAGATAGGAATCAAAGAAACCTAAAACAGAGAGGATAAATATATTGATGAATTAGTATGTTGAAAATTTATGTTCCTAACTGTAAAAGCTGATATTGTACCGAAAATTGGGGACTCAGGCTATATTCAATCAATTCGTCATCAATCCATGTCTGTTTGACGTGAGCAATCTTAGGCCATCCTTTTTTCCTCTTTTCCTCTTTTCCTCTTTTACATTGCCACTGTTTCTTCAACAAAGGACATTCCCATATCTGAAGAATAGATAGGGTGGCCAGCAACCCCTATTATGGCATGTAGAATAGATAGGGACTCCTTTAACTCTAGCACCAGCTATTCGAGACTCCTTTTAACTCCACACTTGATTTACATAGTGGTATCTAATTCCCATTGTTAATTAGCAAAACCAAAAAACCAGAAATCATATCCAAAAACATTCACTAATTTCTTCCAACCAACCTTTCTTTCAAGTAGCTTCAGGCCTACATATAGTTGAAATTGTATCTATTGCTAGATCTAAAGCCAATTCAAAGGTTACAAAGTAGAATAAGAGTAGATTAAATAATTAATTACATTCCAGGATATGTCATAAGCAAAGATTTCTCTATCCTTGAAATGCACTTATGAAACACGGGAGAAACCATGATTATTACTTATGGGGTTCACCATACCTCAAAGCTTGCAAAAGCTTTTGAAAGTTGATGATAATGGCGACGATGATCCATTATATATCCTTGTAAGTACCAAACCCAACTCCTTCCCTCCGCTGGACAAGAGGATCAGTTGCCGACATCACATGTACCTGCAACATATACACACTAATTTCAATACCCAAAAGGTGAAGTAAAGGGCAAGTAGAGAGTCCACCTATTTGTGTGCTCAAAAAACAGATGGAAAGAAAACAAAACAGCACCCTAGAAATGAATGTTAATACACTGTCTGGTTCCCCAAGGCATTGAATTTTCACTCAAGTTCAACACTTTGTCAAATCTTAAGTAACGTTTGTAAAATTTAAAGAAATGCTCTGTTTGGTACTTGTAAAAACATTTCAAATAAAAAATAAAAAGCCTTAGATTTGAATTTTGACTTGTGCCATCTTATTAGAAAGCAAAGAAATCAATCAAACTGTGTGTGTGTGTGTGTGTGTGTGTGAGAGAGAGAGAGAGAGAGAGAGAGTACTTCTTTTGAATCGACAATTGAGGTGTTCGACAAAGGCGGCTCGTGCGGAGTCATCATAATGAAATTTTGGGACTCTTGCTAGACTTTTAGCTTATTCAATCAATTCGTGACCAATCCATTTCTGTTCAACGTGAGCAATCTTGTGCCATTCTTTTCCTTTTTTACTTTGCCACTCTTTCTTCAACAAAGGACATTCCCAAATACATAAAATAGAAAGAGAGGGAGGCAGCCCCGATTCCGGCATGTACTTGAGCTTAGGGCTGTTACTGATCCACAATGTTTCAAGAGCACTAAGGTGTTGAAGCCCCTTCTTGTCTAAAGATTTCAAATTTAGAAAGTCCCATATGAAAAGAGACGTTAGACTGGTGGGCAGCAACTGTGCCTCTGGGAAGGACTGTGCATCTTCATATTTTCCACCGATTGACAAATTTCTAAGAAAATGCAGGTTTTGCAAACCCCTTCATCGTAAATGATGTAAGGTTGGGGGCACACAATCCTCCTGGATTTCTAATGTAGAGGGAAATCCATTTTCATGGATTTCTAATTCTCGAAGACAACAATTAGATTCCATCACTCCCTTCGGTAGGGACCTTAGTGCATGAAATCCATTAATGACGAGCTTAGGCAGTCCTTAATATAAAGCTCTTTAAGTTTAGGAAAAGCTCCCACTTCACACCATTTTCGTCACCAAAAGAAATCCATTCCTCCCACTTCACCATATGCTCAAAGCTAAGAACTTTAAGAGCACCAAATGGCTTAACTGAAGAAGAACCACTGCCACAAAACTCATTACCCGCTATAACAACTTCAGAAAACCCAACAATATAAAGGTGATTGACCATTTGGCCGGTAACATCAAGAAATGTGCATCTACCATTCCTGCCCCTGGCAATGCGATCAACTTTCTTCTTTTTTCCAGCCTAACAAACTTGACTTCCACTACACATAAACATGGACGCCTCTGTGTAGAATGGCCTTCTCTTTAGAAAATGAAAAGATATGGAAAGCGACTAGAAAAAAACTTGATAGATAGCAGCAAACCACAGTTTTATCACAAGAAACTAGTAAATCACAAAACATATATCAAGGAGTTATCACTGGAAGGCCCTAAGTTTCAATTACATAAAGAATTAAAGAAAGAAACTAAACTGGAAAGCTAATACAACCTATTTCTTGTCAAATTTCAAAATTCCTTTCCAGAATGTCTTACATGATAAAATTCTGATCCTTAAATTAGAATAACTAGTCTAATTACATGATAAATGCGGCACATGCTAAGTACTCAACTCAGCTAGAGAGGAAAAAAAAAAAAAAGTACTCAACTCAGCTCAAATCAACTCAATTCAACCTTAATCAAAAGTAAACTGCAAGAAAAAAGTCATATAAATATTTAATAATTTACCCGGGACCAACTTAACTGTCACCACAAAAGATTAAAAAATGTATGGTTTATTGTAATCTGCAGGTATTTACCAAAACACCAAAACAATTGCATATAAAATGAGTAAGGAATGGTTAAAAATGAATACATTCCTCACTTCATACCAAAACACCAATTCAATTGCATTAATCTTATCTAAACGCATATCCAAGCAATGAAACTCATTAATAGCAAATGCCAAAAGCCAATCACATTCTCATATAACCATGAAACATAACAGGAAAGGCCTCAGATTCTCCAGCAAATAAACCAGGGGAACCGTCTTCCAAAGTCAAAAACATCTGAACACCCATTTATAAGAAAAACTAAAAAAGAATTCAGTGCCTGGAAAAGAGCTACAATATTGGTTCTTAAGTCCCCACAAAGACTTAGTTACCTCCTATTTCCACCAGCCCCACCCGGACCACGACCAAATGTCTGGGCAGAAACCACAGGCTGTAGCTCAGCTTCAACAACCCCAGCCAAGGGCAGCAAGCATGTCGATGGTTTCCTTATCAACCTTAATTTCCTCAATCTTAGTAGCAGACTCATCTGGTACGTACACGACCCATTTCAGAGAATTAGCAGTTCCTGCAAGGAGACAGGCAATGATTGAAGATACAATCAACTCTTTGAACCATTTAGGCAGAAAAAAAAAAACTAGGAGAAAAACAGAGAAAGAGGAAATTAGAACAGAACTATCAACTCATAGGATCATAACAAACAAATAGTTCATAAAATGATTGTAACTATTTTACAATCAATGAGAGCCATGTAACTATTTTACTTCAATTATAATTCAAACTCTTTCATATCATCAATTTGTCACCTACATATTTTTTCAGTAGTCAAACAAAACAACTCATTAGGCACGATTCACTTCTTTCTTTTCACAGTTAACATTTTTACTATGACCAAGCAATTTTACAGTTAACATCAAAATCTTTGCTTGTTTGCCCGATAAATGTAGAAACGATAAGAACAAAAAAAAATCAAGGATCATAGATCCATCACCCACAACCAAAATCTCCATGTTCTGACAGTACATCAAAGATATTACCAGAAGCAAAGACATGCCAGGTTCTCTAGCGGGTGTAATATGTTCCCTTAACATCAAAAGTTTAGGTGACACCTCATTAGATCCCAAAAGTGTAAGAGAATCCATTACTGCTGTGAAGATCCTCAACTAGTTTAAATTTCAGCATATTTCTCTACAAGCTTAGATAAAGATGCACTGAATCACTTTTTCAAATGGCCTAGGCAAAGACAATAGCCTTTTCCATCAAATCCAATAACTTCATGGTTAAAAAGAAGCATAAATAGATTGTACTATATCCAATAACTTCATGATCAACACATACATAAGTTTTGTTTGGCTTGTGAGTTTCTATGCCACAGCACAGAAGCCAAGATAAGGTCTAAAGTTCATTTCCTTACAGAAAAAAAAATGAAGCTCTTCAAGGTTGATATTTGAACTAACTTTAGGTAAGGTGAAGGGCTCATCTTAAAGTATCGATCCCACATGCTTTACCACAAGATGCACTGCCAATGTGAAAAAAAACTAAAAGCACCAGCCATTTTATTTGCAGATATGCACTTGTAATCACCAACAATAAAAGCACATTGGACACCACCCTCAAATGCTGGGTGATCAAGACTCTGCTCAAATCAAATGGGTTCTCACTGCAATTGTTTTGAGCCCCCAAAAACAAGGTTGACAAGAGAGCTTGCCAAAGATGTATCAGTCCATTTTGCCAATTGACTGACCAAACCATCTTCAGTGCCTAAGTTGTGCGCATAAACCTGGCAAAAAGGACAAAATGATCAAACAAGTTGATCATAAGAGCAGAAAGAGACATTGAGCAATCAATATACCTCTGAACCACCAACTGGAACACATGCACGAGAAGTGCTTGCCCCCAAAGTTAAAAAAGACACACCAACAGGACATTTATACCATTTGGGAGCTCTCATAACATCTGCATAGAAGACATGGTTGTAAAAGGGAGCCATTAGGTTACTAAATTCACATGCAAAAGAAACTTGACACAAAATAAAGAAAAAAAAAAAAAAGTATCATTGTCTAAGTGTATATCAGCTTAGTCCATTCCAATAATGTGAGTCTTAAGATTTTTTTCGGGGGAATATGTAA